>JAFNEN010001044.1:0-92500 GCA_019343175.1 Oedothorax gibbosus | reverse complement strand
AATGAAAAAATCATCAAATAAACCCACAATAAAATCGGGGAATGGAGACAGGCGGAATTACGTCACTTGAAACATGTCAATTATTTTTCAAATAATGAAATTAGTTTCTGAAGGTAATGGCAACAGAATAAAATAAACATTTTCAATTTTAAATGTTTTCGTTAAAAGTTTTATTTATTTTTTTCAGCCGATGGCATCAGGAAAGTAAAAAAAAGATCGGATTTGAGCCAAAGTGGTGTAGTTTCTTTCATAAAATCCGAATAAAAACGTTCGAAAACGATAGAAGGAATGATCTGATTTGAAAAATTCTTAGCCTATGTTTGTTCCGGAGATGAGATGAATTTTTGTGCCAAATTTCGTGACGATCTGTTGCGTGGTTCTTTAGATCTCGTGTCTTATACAAACAAACAAGCAAACGGAAGTTGCCTTTTATGTATATAGATTTGCATGCTAAATTTAGATAGTTTTATTTATTTTATTTCGAAAATTCAATAATTATTACTTATCGTTTGCAAAAATTTATTTATATTTCAACGAATAAATATGTAATATTCCTCGCTTTTAAATATAATGAAAATATTTCATATAAGCATACAAAGAATCTCGTAATAAAATATATTTGACGTCATTTCAAACTGATCGATGTCGCAAAAATAAATTTATTTTAATTTATTGTCTAAAAGAATTAAGTTTCTCGGGCGTTTGTTGCGAATTGCAATGGTGATTTAATTCTAATAACAAACAGGGCCTTTAGCTATTTGTAATTCAAACTTTTAAACATCAAAATTAACTATTTTCATTAATCTTCTTTCTCAGATTTAATAATTAGACTTTATCGTTTGCTAAATTTGTTTGAAGTTCGAAGAATAATGATGTAATATTTTTAATAAATATTTTTGTGTCGCAACAATTTCCCATTTACATTTCTTTCTAAAATTCACTTATTTATAGTTTGTTAAATTAATTTACAGTTCAAAAAATATATAATTAGTACAATTGATGCTTTAAAAATAAAAGCAAAACTTTGCATATTTTTATGCCAAGTTAGAATTCTCTATGCATCTTTCTTCATACATATATAATGAACCATCAAAAGAACTCTATTGTGATATTACAACAATCCAAACTGAATTATAACATAAATAAATATTCTTTCAAAAGTTTTATTTTTATTTTAAAGTTTCTCGTACGTTTAACGAAATTTCAACAGTGAAAATATTGAATAAAAATGGAATTTGCATGTTATTTCAATGTAGATTAAATTTTTAGTTATTTAAATTTTAAATAAACTTCTAATTTAAATTTTTTAATGAAATTTGGAATGTAGCCTAATCTGATTTTTTGCTTCAAAATGACGTATTCCACTTTTCTGTGGGACTTGTGGTTCTTTCTGTGAAAGTGGGTGACAGACAGACAGACGGACTGAACGATTATAAAACCTTCCACTTTTTACGTTATAAACGTAGTGTGGAAGCTAAAAGTGTGAAGAATCGAATGATGTGCTTTTTGATATCATAAATGGCTATAGAAGATCAGAAAAAAAATTCTAAAATGATGATGCCAAATTGTCTTTGGGACTGAAAGGGTTAAAATCACGGCCTACTCAACTACTAAGGCCGAAGAAGCTTTCCCAAACAAGACGTCATAGTTCCGAGTCATAGTCATAGTCATATTTGACGTCATAGTTCCGAGTGACCTTGTTCCGAAAATGAAGACAACCTGTCCCGAAACCTGTTCGGAACCACTCGTTCACGGCTGACCACAATTTTAGGGTTCCGAACGCGTCCGAACTGGACTCTCGATCTTCGGCACTGGGAACAGTGACGTCGAAATTTCCGTCTACGCTCATGTTTGGGAGAGCTTCTCTGGCCTTGTTATTGAAGTTGGCCGTGTTAAAATACGTTAATCGGCTTTTTCTCAGGATTCAAATAAGCATTTCATGAAGTTCATCGCATTCTAGTAAATATCATTTCTGTCTTAATTCTTTTTTCTAGATTTATATATACAACAACGAAAAGTATATCAAAATAACAAAAAAATTTATCAAAATAACAAAAAGTATATCAAAATATCAAAAAGTATATCAAAATAAATAAGACACCTCACATCAGTTTTATAATTCAATCAACCCTAAAATAAAACTGTTTTTGTGTGTTTTTGTTGCTTCTCATTCCTTTTGTTTATTTATTTTGTCTCTCTCGCACTTAAAAATGACGATTATGATAAAAAAACATCAATTACATAAAGCTTGTGCTTTTAATTTATCTCCTTTTACAATGTAAAAAAAACTTTAATACCTTAAAACTAAACTGTTTTATGTGTTTTTATTATTTCTCTTTTTGTTCTTTTTTTCTCACTAGCACTTAAAAATTACTGTTATGATAAAGACATCGCTATAAAAAAAAACTTGTGCTCTTTAATTATCTCTTTTCACAGTATGAATAACCTTAAATACCCTAAAGTAAAACTTTAATTTTTTTTTAGAAAACTATTATGTATAATATTGATAAAAACATCAATGTAAAAAAAATTGTGATTTTTTTTTAATAATCTCCTTTTACAATATGAAAAACCCTTAATATTTTAAAATAAAACTGTTTTTCTGTGTTTTTATTATTTTCCTTCCATTTTGTCTATTCATTTTTCCTCACTAGCACTTAAAAATTACTATTGTTGAAAAAGCATCAGTGTCCAAACACTTGTGATTTTCAATAATTTTCTTTAACTACATACTAAGATTCCAATGCAGGGTCATTACCTATAAATACTGAAGTAAAATTTTATCAAATATTCTTGCCACCTAGTAATTACAGAATTACGAATTTTTTTTTCAGAAAGCTTTTGTATTTCTTTTGTCTTAAATTCAGATATTTAAGGTAACTTTGTAAAAAAATGTTTCTTGATTGCATATTTGGATATTCTGTACCGTTTCGATAAATATATTTAAATTTCCCTTGAGTTTATGAAATAGTGTTGTAGCTATAGCCTTGTAAAGAGTTGTCACTCTTCGGTTAGAATGTTACGGTTGTTACGGCGTCTATCTTTCTTGTTTAGGCAATGTCGTTCATTTAGCAATCCGCGATCAGTATTTGTTTCTCATTCTAACTAATTAGGAATTAAATGAAAAATATCTTAATATCATCTATCTGTGACATCACCTATCGAAATATGTATCTATATCTAACACTGAAACCATTCATTATCTTTAATGTATTTTCTGAAAACTGCATCTTTCAAATTTAGTCATAACTCGATTACAAATTTTACGATCGATTGGCTTATTTCATTTTATTTTGTAAATGTTTATCTGAACAATGACTTACAAGTATTTTCATTGTATGGAAAATGTAATATTGGCACGGCAAAAAATAATGAGATTTTAGTGCGAAATTTTAAAATTCATTCAAGCTCTGTCATTCTATCAAATTATTGTTTTTTTCACAATTTTAAGTCATTGTATAGGCATTACATCTGAGTTTAATATTTTTTAACCCTTTTTTAGATCTGCAAAGATTGAAAACACTTGTTGTAGTACTTTTTATTTTTAATTACCTAACATAAAACATAAGGTATGAAAGTTTTGCAATGGGATCGAAAAGCCGAAGTGGAGACTGTGTAATTTCTACATGTTTTGGAGGATGATGCTTTTACAAAAAAGCGGTTTTCGTACGTTGGTCATCTGTCCGACTGTCTGAAACCACAATAAAGTTTAAACTGAAAAGGTTATGGACTTCAAATTCAAACACGAGTTCCTGTCGAACGTCTTTTAAGGTTTTTGAGAAAATCACGTATGTGCAAAGGGTAGCTGCTCTATGACTGCTTTGTTTTAAAAGTATAGAAATTGCTTTGTCCTTAAATGTCGTATAATTATCTTTTAATGTATTGATTTATTTAGAAGTAATAAGTCGTGTATTGTTACATACCCCTAATTAAGGTCAGTTAGTTGTGTCCTTTTAAAGAATTTTATTGAATACTCCCCAACTTGAATTAAAACAAACTCAATTTTTTTTTACTTACTGTACAAAACACTACGCTTTGAAACATGAAACCCAAGGGATCTACTATTTCATAACTATTTTAACAAAGAATTTCTAAATTTAGTTGGCGGCGGTTCTGCTGGGGCCGTGGTTGCCAGTCGTCTCTCGGAATATACATGTGTCAGCGTTCTATTGCTGGAAGCTGGGAAGTCCCCACCTTTGTTAAATGATGTACCAATGCTGGCAAGAAACTTCTGGTTTACAGACATTGACTGGCAGTACAAGACAGTTCCTCAAAAGTATTGTGGAGATGGTCTGGTAAACAAGGTGAGAAAATTTTCAACTGTTATATTTCGTGCAATAATAATATTTTTGTTAACACTTTAGTTGCCTCAGTTTTTTGTTTCTCTATATCATGTTTTATGAATAGCCTTAGGAATTCCTTATTTCTCTTCTTCTTCATCATCCCCTAGACCAGGTCAAACCGCGACAATTGTTTCAAAATTTAGTCCTCCTCTCTCATCAACTGCCCCAATGGAGCACCAATGCAAACAAGATGATAGTTCTTGATTACTTAAGACATCACGCGCAGCGAAATGTTAATCTTCAGTTTTAGCTTCCACACTACGTTTATAACGTGAAAAGTGGAAGGTTTTATAATCGTTCAGTCCGTCTCTCTGTCCGTCTATCCGTCACCCACTTTCACAGAAAGAACCACAAGTCACACAGACAAGAGGAATATGTCATTTTGAAGCTAAAAATCAGATTAGGCCAAATTCCAAATTTCATTAAAAAAATTAAATTAGAAGTTTATTTAAAATTTAAATAACTAAAAATTTAATCTAAATTGAAATAACATGCAAATTCCATTTTAATTCAATATTTTCACTGTTGTCATCAACAAGTCCCATAGACAAGTGGGATACGTAATTTTGAAGCAAAAAATCAGATTAGGCTACACTCCAAATTTCATTAAAAAATTAAAATTAGAAGTTTATTTAAAATTTAAATAACTAAAAATTTAATCTACATTGAAATAAACATGCAAATTCCATTTTTATTCAATATTTTCACAGTTGCCATTTCGTTAAACGTACGATAAACTTTATTTAAAATAAAAACTTTTGAAAGAATATTTATTTATGTTATAATTCAGTTTGGATTGTTGTAATATCACAATAGAGTTATTTTGATGGTTCATTATATATGTATGAAGAAAGATGCATAGAGAATTCTAACTTGGCATAAAAAATATGCAAAGTTTCTCTTTTATTTTTAAAGCATCAATTGTACTAATTATATATTTTTTGAACTGTAAATTAATTTAACAAACTATAAATAAGTGAATTTTTGAAAGAAATGTAAATGGGAAATTGTGGCGACACAAAGATATTTATTAAAAAAGATAACATCATTATTCTTCGAACTCCAAACAAATTTAGCAAACGATAAAGTCTAATTATTAAAGCTGAGAAAGAAGATTAATGAAAATAGTTAATTTTGGCGTTTAAAAGTTTGAATTACAAATAGCTAAAGGCCCTGTTTGTTATTAGAATTAAATCACCATTGCAATTCGTAACAATCGCCCAAGAAACTCACTGCTTTTAGACAATAAATTAAAATAAATTTATTTTTGCAACATCGATCAGTTTGAAATGACGTCAAATATATTTTACTACGGGAATCTTTGTATGTTGATATGAAATATTTTCATTCTATTTAAAAGCGAGGAATATTACATTCTTATTCTTTGAAATATAAATTAATTTTTGCTAACGATAAGTAATAATTATTGAATTTTCGAAATAAAATAAATGAAACAAGCCAAATTTAGCATGTAAATGTTTAATATAGAAATAATGCTGTGTTTGGCGCCTTTTTACCTGTTTAACACAACTGTTGTGTGGAAGCGGGTTAAGTGACAGATTTTGTTACAAACCTACTCGTTTCATTTTTTGATAGCAAGTGCTTTGGCCGAGTGGCAAAGGTTTAGGTGGATCCAGTCTCCTTAACACTATGCTGTATGTCAGGGGCAACCACAAGAACTACGACGATTGGGCGAAAGTAGGAGCAAAGGGTTGGAACTACTCGGAAGTACTTCCTTACTTCAAGAAACTGGAAGACAATAACGATTATAATAATGGTAAATTCCGTTGTAATGCTTTTACATATTTGAAAACACGTTATGTCTTAAGGCTTTGTGGCACGGTCCTGTCTGCACTACAGACAGCTTTTACGAAGACTGATTGGTATGTTGGTGAGGTAATCTACCAACATAGCAACCAAACAACCATCGTTAAAACTTCCAACTGTGAAAAAGGTCACATATGCTTGAATTTCTCACATATAAGAATTCACACTGCGGTTATATTGCCTTGGTCGCTACTTTAAGCAGCGGTTTGGATTTGACCTTGGATATGCCAAGGATTTCCAAAATGTTTTTTGGGGTGAAATTGGCGAGAAATTGGCGAGTGATTCTATATCGCGTTCGATTTTATTCATTGTTTGTAAACCAACGGAGATTATGGATGAAGAAATTTTGATTGCTGCTTGCGCTTTACATTTAAAAAGCATAGATAATTATCTAGAGGTAATTAGAAAAATATCTGAAAAACGTCGTCGAAGATGGTGATCCCATAGACTGTTAGAAATTTAGGGAAATCTCCGTATTTTTAGTTTTTAACTGTTTGTAATGTTTTTAACGGGCGTAACTGTTTTTTTAACGGAATATGACAGGAATCTCTGCTGCCGCTTCCTGCCCATTATTTTACAGGGAATTTTTTTTTAATTGTGTAGGAGAGTGATTTTTCTTGATTGTTTTTGTTTTCGGGTACTATTCTTTTCCGTAATTATATTTTAAACTTTTAATGTCGGAGTATTACTGAATAAAATTATTTCAAGTAAAAAAGTGTCTATAGTATTGTCTGCCAAAAATTTCGAAATTATTAATATTAAAAATAACTGATTAAGCTATCCACTCCTACCAGGTTTTAGCATTTTAATGCAAAATCTGGTTTAAAAATTAAATTCATTGATTACGGGTGAGATTATAAGAGATCGAATACTTTTATTAACATAGAAGCATTTTATTATCAACATATTTTACAGTGTTAAATTTCGAATTTCATTCATACATATGTTTGAATTTTTTCAAACTAATAAATGCGTCCTGTTTTAAATCAAAATATATTAAGTAAAACCTCTGAGAAAAACTCATAAAATTCAATATGAAGTTTTAATATAATTTTTCACCATGTAGGATCGCTTAAAAAAGAGAAAACCCGCCAAGATGGCTGCTCTTTACCTATGGTAACCATTTCCTTTGAAGTCGCCGCAAGACTCCCAAACCAAACGGGAAGCTAGCTCTGGACGATGCCTTGGGCATCGGATTGGATTTCCCGGGTTACACTGCCTTGAGCGGTGCCTTGGGCAGCGACCAAGGCATCGCTCAAGGCGCTGCCCAGGGCAGTGCACATTTCAATAATAATTTTTGTCTGAAGATTGATGTATATCATTAGTTACCAAAAATTATGAAAATAAAACGTGTTATATGTGGAAAGTTATTAAAAAGTCCACTAAAAGTTGAATTAGTATTTTCTGTATAATTTAAAAAACTAATAGTAATTT
This sequence comes from Oedothorax gibbosus, assembly GCA_019343175.1. Taxonomy (NCBI): domain Eukaryota; kingdom Metazoa; phylum Arthropoda; class Arachnida; order Araneae; family Linyphiidae; genus Oedothorax; species Oedothorax gibbosus. The sequence goes on along the minus strand of JAFNEN010001044.1, from coordinate 84,896 downwards.
TCAATAGGTTTTGAATGCGCTAATAATATTGATGATGAGTGATAGTCGTTGCCATAGGAGAAAGATAGCGGTTTACTATTCTCATATTTAGTCAAATAAAAAAATGATGGTGGTAGTTATAATATGTTACCTTGTAATTGTATTATAACCGTGAATTTTTTGTAATTAATGCCTTTAAACATCCTTGTATGTAGAATATCATGGTGTTGGTGGCCCAGTAACAGTACACAAACCCCGATACGCAGCTGAAGTTAAAGAATCCCTTTTGGAGACATCTAAGTTATTCGGCTATGAAGTACTTGATTCCAATGGTGCCACACAAACAGGCAAGTTACTAGCATTAACTTTTTAAGCTTCAAGTGCATAATGTTGCTAGGTGGCACTATTCCCTTTAATTCACATAAATGACTTTTAAATAGAGTTGATGTTCAGCAACTTTAACGATTTATTATCCATTGGAGGCTACATTGATATTATATAGAATGAAAAAAATAACTATTTCGAGAAAAAATCATTTTATGTTGCATACAATTGAAAGGATATAATACCCCTAAATTTAATGTATCATCCTCATCATTCTCAATGATGAGTCGATGGCATTATCAATGTTTTAAACAATTCAAATAATTTTGTTTCAGATCAACAACATTAACAAAAAATATTTTTCTCTTTATGTATGGCCATCAAAGATATCAATATATTTTTGGAGTAAAAAAATTATGCGTTAGAGGGTTAATAATAACGGCCCAATTTTTATATATACATAAATTAAGGTGTCCAAAACATTTTTTAGAAACGTATTTAGTTGTTTGGACAAAGATCGGCTAATGCCAGGGATTCATAGTATTTCGGATCATCTCCACATCCTATTCAAGTCAAGCACCAAAATAATTTCCACATTTAAAAAGGGAGTTACCAAAACATTACGTTACTTAGGAATTTTTTTCTTCAAAAACATCAATATTTTTAATTTTTTTTAAGTGTGTTTTTTTAAATAAAAATAAGGGCAACAAATAGTTTTTATTTGTTTTTTTAAATGCCAAAAGACGAGATCACTGATAACCACAAGATCCCTTACACTGCGTGTTAAATGTTCTCTCTTACAGAGAACAATAAACACACAGAGGCGCATGATGCTTTTAATTTCAGTGTCTAAATATCAAATACAAATTTTAGGTTATTATGATCATCAGGCCAATCATCGCAACGGTCAACGATGCAGCACAGCAAAAGCGTACCTGGTGCCCGCTGAGGACCGTGAAAACTTGGATATTGTAACACATGCTTTTGTAAAAATGGTAATAAGAGCAGTGGCGGATCCACGGGGGGAAAAGGGGGAAATTCCCCCCCCCCCCCCAAAATCTTAAAATTCATAATAGATAGAATCAACTTGTAAAGAAATGTTTTTATTTTTTACAAATATTTATATTTATACTACAACTCGTTGCATTCTCAACTTAGAACTAGAACATGGAAAAAAATATTACGGCTCGGGCGCTTTGGGGGAACAGGTTATTACGCAATGTTAAAAAAAGAAATAAAAACTATCGCCCCCCCCCCCCCCCCCTTCGGATTTATTTTTAAGCCAATCGCAATTTTGGCGGGAATAAGATTTTAGATACATTTTTTATGGCGCCAATAACGACAGCTATCCTCTCGAATAGGAAGGAAGTATAAAAAAAAAAAATAATAGAAATAAAATATTGACAGATATATTTGAATTCGTTTCAAGTATAATAGTGCAATTTGTTCGTTGATAAATCAAAGAAATTCCACTATGACTATTTTTTTTTAAATTTCATTTTTAGGGTTTTTATTTTACTTAATACAAGTGAAATAAGTGTACTATAAGTTAGGAGTTTTTCGCGCTTTTTTTCTATCGTAATTTCTACTGTAAAGTATCTGTAGTGAGTATGAATATGATGTTTATTGTTACGCGTCAGACACAAATTAATGTAGTCAATTTAAAATTTTGTCAACAATAGAAATTTTCCAAAGAGCCCTAATAATATATGTTTTGACCATAAAGGTATAAAGACGGTTAACCGAAACCTTAAAGTTATTGCATACTTAAGGGGCTGGGGAGCCCAGTCGGTTAAGGCGTTCGCCTTGTATGCAGAAGGTCCCAGTTCGGGTCCGGACATCGCCAAAATAACCCGGCCACCTATAAACGGACCGCGCAGCCAAAAATGTCCGACGAATAATACCCCGTGTAGAGGGAGTACACGTTAAATATGCTCCAAAGTCCCGACGCTAAGTACGATGTCTACCTTAACGGTTGCGCTGGGTGCCTACTCAGATGTCAGCTCCGTCACCTGACTGTGGTTCTAAATTATGACGCCGGTCGCCAATAGCGCTCGTGTAGCTCTAGTGCGACGATATTTCAAACTAAACTATAGTATACTTAAAAAGCAAACTACCGATGACGAACAGTGGAGCCAACGTGACCAATATTATGAATTTCATTTAAAAATCGTTCTAAAAAATGTCTAAACATTTGCAGCTGGCGTAATAAATCTTACGGCTTTTGTATAACACTTTAATTTTGTGTTTTTTTTTAAAGCTTGTGTTTGGAAGAAAACGGAAAAACGCGTCGGATCGGTTACAATAAGAAAACGGCAAGTCTGAAAAAAAAACATTTGGCGTCGATTTTTTTTCATTTGTACTGTTTTTTTTTTTATGAGTTGCTTCTTTCGTGCGAACAAGATTTTGATTTTTTTACTTGGATTTTTTAAACTGATAACCAAAGAGACCATATTACGGGTGGTTTTTTTTTCTTTTGGAATAAATGTGGCGTCTAAGCAGGTGACTCAATGCTTCAATCGGAGTTTTTCGCGCCTTCGGTCTCGTATGTCTCAATTACATTTTATAGGAGCAAAATAGATGTCATACGAGTAAGAGTAAGAAGAATAGTTTTTAGGGGTTTCTTCATCTAAATTCTAATCAATGAGTAAGTTCCAATTTATAACATTTTCTGACATTTCCTGTACTCAATGATATTAAAATGATTAACGAGATTAATTATAATGCATCAAAACTGCAATTTGTTGCACGATTAACATTTATTTCATTGAGATGTATTTGTATTTAATATTTATAATAAGCTTTCTGTTTTCATTACATTTTAATTGCTGTTTAAAATTTAAGTACATGTTTTATAAAAACTAGCTACTATTTTTATATATTTTAACGACATAAATGATTAGGGTTATGTTGAATTATCGTCGCACTAGAGCTATAGGAGGGCTATTGGCGACTGGTTGCCATAGTTGTGTTATTTAAAATGGATATATAAACTTCTCATGCAAATCAAGGTTTGTTTGTTTTTAAATTTAGATAGAATATTGATTAATATTTTAATAATTACTATTTAATTAAATGTGTTCATTAACTACCAGTATAGTTAAATAATTAAGTTTTGAAATATGTTAAATATACTACTGTTTTTATAAACTAAGTAAATGTAAAATTATTTATAAACAAATCATTTTATAATTAAATTTAATAATAGAAGCTTGTCGTTTTAATTTCTGTACAACAAATCAGGTGATTTAAATTATCTAAGTAGTTAAATTTTAAATAAAAGCATTCTATAATTAAATTTTTCTTAATTGTTACTATTAAGGGGGTTGTTTCACGGTGGATCTGGCAATACCTCTGCGGTTTTGTTTTCATGTCTCTCAAATTACTTTTGTTGCTATTCGAAATTGAGTTTTCTAAGTTTTGTTATTTTTTTAAATTACAACTTCTTGCTGTACTGTTGGTTGTTTTAATCATTTATCAAGGAAAACTTGCATTGTAAGAAGTTGGAATTTAAAAAAAATAACAACTAAAATATTCTCTTCGGAAACTCACTCCCGAATACCAAAACAACAGTAATTCGGGAGACATGAAAACAAAACCGCAGAGCTATTGCCAGATATTCTCAGTGAAACACACACAACCCCATTTTTATTCAAAAAAAAAAGACATTAATTATCTAATAAATAATACAAATATGAGTTATGCAAAATACAAACTAATTAATGTTCATAAAAAGTAATTAGTAATACATACTAAATTAATAGTAAAAAACTGTATTTACAATGGAAAAATAATTTAAAAATTAATTTTAATTAAAACAATGTTAATTAAAAATAATTGTAATTAAAACAATGTTAATTAAAAATATTTGTAATTAAACATAATTGTAATTAAAAATAATTGTAATTAAACATAATTGTAATTAAAATTTTTTTTAATTAAACATAATTGTAATTAAAAATAAATATTTTTATTAATATAACTTATAATAATAATTTAATATAACAATTTAATATAACAATTTAATATAACAATTATATCATAATTTAAAAATATTTTTATTTATTTATTATAAGTTCCCCCCCCCCCCCCCCAAATTGTCACCCTGGATCCGCCCTTGAATAAGATACATCTAAATACTTTCTGTTAAACTTATTTGTAGCACACTTTATGCTGATGTAAGACTGTCGATTCATTTAGGACTAAATTAAATTTAGACAAGGCTAAAATTAATTTGTCTAGACTAAATTAATCTATCTGACTAGAATAGACTATCTGACTTTGAACTCGACAATACTAACTTAGACCAGACTAGCGTTTAAACTAGACTAGTTTATTATATAATCATTGAATGTACAGTAACAACCTTTTTAAAACTAAACTATAAAACAATATATTTTTATGGTGCTTAATATTTCCAAATATTTGGGTCGATTAAAAGAATTTGTGTCCAGTAACATGTAATCCAGTGTGTCCAGTAACATGCTAAATTTTGGACTTCATAATGTAAAAGAAAAAAAATTAATTGAGAGGATGATTTAATTTTTGTTTTGATTTGCGGTTTTGGGTTATTAAGCTGACCATAATCGCCCTTTTTGTTACTACTATTTTGCACTTATTAGTAACAGGTCTTTTCGTCACTTAATTTGTGGCACGTGTTTCTTTATTTTCATTATTCTTAATATTTATTTCTATATATGATTTAAAATTGCTGTTTATCCCTTTTCTTCAGGTTGTCATTGAGAACCATCAAGCAGTTGGGGTGGAATTCGACCACGGTGGGTCCTCGCACACCGTGAGAGCAAAGCGAGAGGTCATCATGTCCGCAGGGGCAGTCAACAGCGCCCAACTTCTTATGCTGTCTGGGATAGGACCGAAGGAGCACCTCCAGAAACTGAATGTGAGGAAGTACACAATCTAATCCTTCACTATAAATCTTTTTCATGTTACCCAGATCAATGGATGTAACGTAACACGAATTTAGAGTAATCTGTCAAAACTAAAACGATGAGAGGAACTTACACAAAACGTCATGCAACTTTTCACAGACTGCATGGCGTTTGGGATATTGGGATATGACCGAAGGAACACCTCCAGATACTGAATGTCAGAATGGGTACCTTCTAATCTTATATCTGAATATTATAATCTAAATATTGTCATGCACTTCATTCCCGATGGTTTAGAAAAAGTTCACTTCAAATACCAATACAGAAGGAATGATTTGAACAGATGTGTGTTTCCATCTATACTCCTTATAACTGCTAATTTGGACTCTTTCACAAAATCCGCCACAGCTTCAGGATTTAGGAGATGTACAATTCTGCCACAAAGTTTTAAAAAAAGATACACATTCATATTTGGAACAAAATGCTGTATATTTGTATTGTTTTATTCAAAGGTGAATGTGCAATGAATGGTATGGCAACTGGAGACAACGAAACGAAGTTCACCGTGGAAGAAAATTCTTTGACTTTAAGAACCTTTCATGTAAAATGCGTAACTAACAGAATAGTAAAGTGGTAAATAAACACTTTTTTTCAGATTAAAGTTGTAGAAGATTTGCCAGTAGGTGATAACTTCCAAGATCATCCTGCGACACCTATACCAATTGGAGTGGACTCAAGCGTTAAAACGATATTACAAAGAGCGAAAAGTCCAAGAGGATTTTTTAATTATCTTCACGACAGATCAGGTAATATTTAAAATTGTTTAGAATAGTAAGATGGATTTCTCCACTAATCTCCGTTTGGTTTTTAATTATTATTATTTTAATTTTACATTACTTATTTTGAAATTCATTTTTGTTTTATCATTTTGAGAGATTAAGGTATTAGTTTTATTGATGTGATGAACGTGAAATCACATGGGAGAGTATAAAATTTACAGTAATTATTTTTGAAAATGGGATTAACTTGCTACGTTTTGGTAAATGTAATGCTGAACTACAACTCCGTAAATGCTCATACAATCTGAAAAGAAAGCAAGGTGAACCAGGGCCTGATTTCTGGCAGAGAAAACGGGGTACGTGCCCAGGGCCCCCACTTTAAGGGCCCCCAAATTTTCTTCATGAGCATTTATGCTCAATATTACTACCCCCAAACTTAACTTTTAAATATGAAGTATGCAAAAAAATTAAATTCATGAACAAAAATAAACTATGAAATTGTGTTTAAACTCAGAATTAATCAATTCACAAAAAGAATTTATTTTTGGGGGATTATGCAAAGCATGTTTTTCAAGCAAATTTCTTAGACTATTTTTTTGGTAAATACTGAAATATAGAAAAAATACACACGAATATTTTATAGAGGTATTTTATAGAGGTATTCCCCCAAATTTGCTTGTGCCCAGGGCCCCTAAAGTTGTAAGTTGGTCCCTGAGATGAACCACATATGATGATTAACATTAGATAATATCTGATGATGAGTTGAATGGGCATCTTATTTGCGGAGGCTCATCTTGTCAATCTTTAAATCGATGTAAAATTGCATTCTTAAAACTACAGTCGCTTTTTATATGACTAAAATAGATGAATGGCTAAAATAGATGATGGTTATTTTTAAAATAAATTAGAAACAGTTTTTTTATGTTATGGATTTTGACTTACGTTTTCTGCTATTATTTTTTAAGTTTCAGTTTATTGGTAATCTCTTATATTTTTATTAAATGGGAATATTTCTTATGGCGTCACGCTCTTTATAATGCGATTTCACTGGTCGTTTCGTTTTCTTTGAAAAAGTGTTGAAGCAGCTCATTGGTATAAAAAAGGTCACGTGCTCCGAACTGCGATTTCATTGGTTGTTTGTTTTTTGTGGCAAAGTGTTGAAACAAGCCCATTGTACAAAAAATACTTAACAAATTAAAAACAATTTTTAAACTTGACAGGTCCTCTAGCGTCCACGGAAGCTGTAACATTAATAACATTTTTGAACGGAGAAGGACTACGTCCAAAAGAAGACATTCCCGATTTTGAGAATTATTATGACGAACTTCCATCATATGATGATACAATGCAATTTGGAATGACGCCTGAGGTAATAAGTTAACCTATGTTCCTTGTAGCTTTATTTAACATTGAACGAAATTGTGACTAATCAATGAAATCTACATGTGAACAGGTTACGGAAGGCGCATTTGGCCCTTACAAAGACTCTACAATAGTCTTATTATTGGCTCAACTCGTGCATCCAAAGAGTCGAGGAACAGTGAGGCTCAACTCTACAGACCCTTACGACCCTCCACTAATTGATCCAAATTACTACGAAGATCCTCAGGACTTAAAGGATATGGTGGAGGGTAAGTCTACAGGCTTATATATTTAAGAATTCATAAACTTAAAGTACTGATAAATTATATAATGTGTTCAAAACGAATTTAGAATGAAATCCATTTTCTAAAATGTTGTTGAGTTTCCAAATTTGACATTTAAAAAAATAATTATTTTGAAGTAATTTTATTGCTTATCTTGAATTAGATGTAAGCTAATATACACATTAGTTTACTTGAATATAAGGGGGAGTCTTGAGTCTATAAGTTGTAATTTTTTACCTAATCCACTGATGTATATAGCTTCATTATTCATTTTGAACTTCGATGTTTCTTACTTTATTGGTTAAATACTTTTGATGTAAGTGTAGAACTTCTCATTATTCTTAGAAGTGTTCTAAGCAGGACTGAAAAAGCAAAACTGATAACGATATTTTTTTTTAAGTTTCATAAAGTGGCAGTTCTTTCCTCTATTCATTTAGTGTAGTGTCTTAATTACCTATTCGAATATTTTTCATATAGCTATTAAAACAGGCATCAAGATAGCAACCTATGCAGAAGAACCTATGCAGAAGTTTGGTGCCCGACATTTGGACAACGTGGTGCCAGGATGCGAAAACCTCTCTGGCGACAAATACATCGAGTGCATCGCCAAGGCTGTGCCAGTCACAACCAGTCACCAAGTAGGAACGGCAACCATGGGAGATCCAAATGACCCAACTACAGTTGTAGACCCAGAACTGAGGTTTATTGTACTGTACATTATATCTTCTGCTATATAAATTCGACGTAAAGTAAATTGACACTGCTTTGCTATTTGGCGACTTAATCATTAAACGATTATAAAAATGTTATTTCGATTTTTATGTTGTGGGTGCGTTTGGCGTTATAGGCTAAAGATAACTAGGAGCTTAAGGTAGATAAAAAATAAAACTTAAAAAAATCATATTGGCTTTTCTTGTCCTAAATTCTTTTCATTTTTCTAATTGCAACAATAACGTTATTAAGTCAGTCAAGCAAAATAAAGTCTTTTAAACGTTGTAATTAGTCTTTATTTTTAGGAACCACTCTAAAGCAACAATATCTCGTCTCTAAAGAACATTTATTTGTAGCTATTTAATTAAATACTTGAAATTATTCTATGTAATTTAGGTACAACAATATTCCAATTTTGAGAACACTATTGATTTTATTTATTATTAAAACTTTCCTGTCATGAAAAAATACGTTTTTTAAACTATTCGATTTAAAGCGATAAGTAATTTTCTTTAAAAACAGTGTGAAATATTTCAATTCAATCCAGTAAGTTACAATATATTAAACGAACTTGCATATAATTTTGCAATTTGATTTGTTTATAAACAACTAGGAGAATTTTCTTTTAAGAACATGTAATTCTTAGCAAAAATGATAGTGTTCTTCAACTCGAAATTCATTCGACTTTATACTTTCTTTTATATTTTTAGAGTAAAGAACGTAAAAGGCCTGCGTGTGGTGGACGCTTCAGTCATGCCCCTTATACCTTATGGAAACACCTTCATCCCGACTATCATGGTGGCCGAAAAAGGATCAGACATCATCAAGAAAAAAATCGAATGCGATAAAATAGTTCCCCTTGTTAGTCGAGATGATCCGAACTCCCCAAAGTACGAGAAACCCGGAGGATTCATCAGCTTTGTTGCTGGTATCAACTTAATAATTCTAAATATTATGGAGTTCCCTTTCAGTTTTTCTCCCTCTTTAGTAGACGCGTTTGAGCGTATTTTGTCAGCAATAGCTCTGGTGTAATTTTTAAAAAATAATTATATATTTTTTATTTTGTTTTTTTTACTTTGTTTGGAGGTTCAAAATATGTAGACTTGTGTTCGGAAATGTGAAATTAGTTTCTAAATTGTTTATGTAAAATGTTCTGTGTGTAATTATAGATTTATTTAAATTGATTTAAATTATTGGATATGACTTATGAATTTCTTGGTGGAGGGCAAGTTCGCCAAGCACTGCGACCTCAGGTCTATAATTATTGTATATTATCTCTGAAGACATAAACTTATCAATGCAACTTAATATTGTTTTTTGCAATTTTCTTTGCGTGAAAAATTGCAATAATTAATATTGTTGTTAAAATTATTTTCCTGATAACTTTTATGGAAACTTTTTTTAAAAAATTGGCGCGTTGCTTGGCTAAGTTAAAATTACTATATTTTATTTGCATTGTTGTATGAAAAATTAATGTATGACCTCTGCAATGCAGCATTATGTAATGGATAAATGATACTGAATATTAAATAGACATACAATAAAAAGTAAATGTTTTGAGAATTATTGTTTCCTTTATTAATATTCATATAAATTTTATTACACATTAAATGCATATTGCAGAGTGCAGGAACCAATACGAACTAAATAAGATCTAAATCTATCTATGTTAACTCTCTAATTCATGACCTTGTTTTTTCACTCCAAAAAAAATATTTTGATCTTTGACAGTTATGCATAGAGGAAAAACATTAAAAAATGTCTTTGTGCTGAATCTTAATTATTTAAAATTTTACAACATTAAAATCTCTATAGACTTAGCATGATGCAGTAAAATTGGTGAAATTGTATAATTTTAATTGAGTACGACATTAAAACTTTTTTTTCTTTAAATGCGTATCGGCAATACCACAAATGATTACATTCTATCAAATGTCTTTCACCTGGTATTTAAAGAAATACGATTTTTTTAGAAACCTTTTGTTAACGTAGGTCTCCATTCCAATCTTAAAGAACTACTTTTATCAAATAATAACAAAAACTCTGCCAAAATTCGAGTTGAAGGTAACTAACATTTTTTGGACTTGCCAAACAAAACACTACGCTTTAAAACATGAAACTCAAGAGAGTGATCTACTATTTTACAACTAATTTAACGAAGTATTCCTACATTTAGTTGTAGGTGGTTCTGCCAGTGCCGTGGTTGCCAGTCGTCTCTCAGAGTCTTCCTATGTCAGCGTTCTGTTGCTCGAAGCTTGGGAGTCCCCGCCTTTGTTAAATGATGTCCCAAGCATCGCAAGAAAATTTTGGTTTACAGACCTTGACAGGCAGTACAAGACAGTCCCGCAGAAGCATTCTGGAGATGGACTGATAAATAATGTGAGAAAACATTTAACTGCAATATTTTGTGTAACCATTAGTGATGTTTGTTTTAGTTTTTAGCCCGAACAGATAATTAAAAATCAAAACCAGACAAAATATTATAATCTGTAAAAATACAGTTTTACAGCGGTATTTTAGTTAAACAAATCTCAACATGTACAAAAAGAACATTTCCAAAAGATTCTAAAACATAAAAACTACTTAATTTCCTCGTTACTATGACATTTTTTAAAACCAGAAACATAATAAAAAATTTCATTTACTATTTCTTCATCCTTACCTTGTTTAAAAACTTTCCTTTTTAATTAAAGTCTAAAACATGCTCGGTCCTATTTCGCAAACATCAAAGTAAAACATAACACATAAGTGAACAAGACATAAAGCTCATTACTAACTAAATAACAAAAGTGATGGTTAATTAAACATTTTTTTAACTGCATGTAAAATTACAAAAAATTCCTACTGGTTTCATCAATGAATTATGAATTTAACGAGAATATGTCCCTTTTGTACCAAATTATTCTAACCACTCAATACTGTAACGAATTACAAGACACGAACAAGAGATCATTCAAAGTTCCAAGATTTATTTAAAAACACATTTTTTTTAAAAGTTAGTTTACTTCAGCTTCTTTATTTTAAAGCATCTATTTAAAATGTTAAAAAGGTTCTTTTCAAATCAATCAGTCCGGACTCCTCCTCCCCTGGGGAAACTTTCGAAGAATGAGAAAGTTTATGATTAGTGTTCATACATGAGTTATGTAATTGTTCCAGGAACCTAGGCAAGTGCCAAACAAAAATTATCAATCCCCAGTGTCGAAAAAACTAAATTTAAAATTAACACATGAAAAGCAATAAATGTAAGTATGAATAGAAATAAATGCAAAAAGCATTAAATTGGGCACATACATACAATTTTTTTTTTTTTTTAGAGAGTGTGGATCCGGTCAATCCATCTGCATTTTGGTGCAGTTTTCCCTTTCGATGAATAACTTCAAAATTAAAAGGTTGCAATATTAGTGACCATCGCATTAAACGTGCGTTAGAACTCGCGTGAGTATTCAGCCACACTAAAGGATTATGATCAGTCACAATTTGAAAGAAATTCCCATCGAGATAACACTTAAGTTTTGAAACTGCAAAGATGATGGCGGCACACTCTTTCTCACTGACACTATATCGTTTTTCAACACTAGTAAATTTCTTGCTTAGGTATATAATCGGGTGTTCTTCAGTTTCATTGTCTGCCAACTGGGACAAAACTACTCCCATTCCTTGATCTGACGCATCAGTTTCAACTATGAACGGTTTTTGGTAGTCTGGTGAGTACAGCACAGGATAGTTACAAAGACAGTTCTTTAGCTTGTCAAATGCTTCCTCACATTCTTTAGTCCACGTAATAGGTCCTTTTCTAGCTTTCCCTTTTAAAGAATCAGTTAAAGGGGCAGCAATCGACGAAAACATTGGAATGTATCGGCTATAGTAACCGGCTAACCCTAAAAAGGCACGAACTTCAGTTTTACTTTTAGGTGGGCTAAAGTTCTTGATCGCCTCAATTTTTAGTTCGGCTGGCTTCCTAAGACCTTGTCCAACAATATGTCCAAGATACTGCACTCGCGCTTGAGCAAATTTACATTTTGAAGGCTTGATGGTTAGACCCGCCTTTTCTATTCTTTTCAGCACTATATCGACATGTTTTAGATGTTCAGCGAAACTGTTCGAAAAAATCGCTATGTCATCGAGGTATGGAACTGCGTACTCTTCGCATCCCTCTAGAAGTTGATATACCATCTTACTAAATTCGTAAGGAGCATTCTTTAGACCAAATGGCATCCTTAAGGGTTTATATGTGCCAAAGTTAGTCACAAATGCTGCCAGTCTTTGGGCTCGCTCAGTGAGGGGAATTTGCCAATAGCCTTTAGACAAATCTAGAACTGTTATGTACTGAGCAGAAGACACTATTTCAATTCTTTCTTATATATTTGGAAGAGGAAAGAACTTTGTTTTTGTGATCTTGTTCAAGTTCCTATAGTCAATGCAAGGCCTCGGATCCTTACCAGGTGCTTCTACAAGAATCATTGGCGAAGTACAATCTGAAAAACCAATTTCTATAATTTTCAGATCCAGCATCTTCTGTATTTCAGTTTTCAGAATTGCATTTTGTCTTGGCGATGTTCGATAAGGCTTTGAAAGGATGGACTGTTCTTCGCTAAGTTCAATGTCATGTATGACGAGTTCGGTTTTTACTGGGACGTTTGAAAAACACTTCATATATTTCCAAACTAGGTTCTTCATTTGAGCGATTTGGTCCTCATTCATATTTGAACTTTCGCCGTAATCTTGAAACATCTCTTCAAGGTCCAATATATTCCCAGCAAACATTGAAGTGATGGCGAACTGGTGGCCCAGTGCTGCCAGTGTTTGGCTACTGCTGTCCACCGGTCAGTCGTGCACTCGCCCAATACAAGGCCAATACTGATACCCGTTGTTACCATACTGTTACGGCGTTGTGATGGACATTATGTAATTGCCCAATAACATTTGGCCAGTACCAGGCCAACGTTGATTTTTCAGTACTGGGCTTTCATCCCCCTGCCACTGTTTTGCCGATACTTAAAAATATTAAAAACTGAATACGAAGCCTTTAGTAAGGTTTTTAATAAACTTTTCGATAAAGATTAATTTACACAATTGCTGTGTTAGACATAGGAAAAATGAAGAAATTTATCCTCTAAAAATCACCTATTCGGACTAATTAGTATTGGCTAAATGAATGCTTATCAGTATTGGGCCAATATAACCAGGGCAGAATTGGGCCAATAAAAACTGACCTGTATTGGGCCATAACCAGGACAGAATTGGGCCAATAAAAACTGACCCGTATTGGGCTAATACAAACTGGACGGTATTATGGGTCAATAAAAACTGTCCAACGTTAGCTATCTATTAACGTCTAGACTTTTTATTTTACGATTCACAGTTTTTCACCTGCATCCGAAAAGTGAACAAAAATTAAAAGACATTGCAAAAACAATAAATTGATATAAGATGGAAGAAAATAATAAGCAAAAATTTTTGTGCCGCCTTCGGCGGTTTTTGTTCTACGAATTGTCAAATTTTTTAAGTATTTTGTTCAAAATTATGAACAAGGAGAGTTGAATTTTATTTTCTATTTGTTGTGAAATAAATTTAAATTAATATACAAGCATTTACACACACGCGGCTCAGTGGCTGAGAGGTCAAACGCGTCCGCCTCATAAGCCCAAGATCGCGGGTTCGAGCCCCGGCTGAGTCGTCGGATTTTCTGGATGGGAATAGAACACAATTGCTGCCATTCCAATATAATAAGTACTGGGCTAACGCCGTGATTAAAATATAAACGGTACTGGGCTAATGCCGTGATTAAAATATGAACGGTATTGCGCTAATGCCGTGATTTAAAGTATAAACATCACTGGCAAAATATTGGGATAGTTCCGCGAATCAATGTAATTTAATGGCTGAGTACTGAGCTAACACACATTTTAGCCGAATTTCCAAATAAGAACTTCTGGCAGAATGCTGGGCTAGTACTGACCAGCCAAATATTATTTTAACTGTAGCGGTGGAATGCTGGCCCAACGTCGAAATTTCCATGAATCCCGGATTGCAAGTATTGGCATGGTACTGGCCCGTAACATTGGGCCGGTACTGGCAAGGGCGGACACGTTTGTGACGACGCCGTTACGGCCACCGTGCATTGGGCCAATACTGGAGATGCCGACATTTCAGTATTGGCCCAATAATGGGCGAGTAGAGTATTGTTTGCTGGGTTTGGGTTAGAGTCCACACAAGGTATTTCCATTTGTTCCTCGTCATTTTCTCCTTCTAGATCGCTTATCAAATAATTTATTTCTTCTGGTCGTTTATAGTATGGCTTCAGCATATTCACATGGTACACCTTTGAAGTTGCTTTCTCACCAGGCAACTGTACAACGTAATTGGTTTCAGAGAGTTTTCTTAGGATTTTTCCAGGACCTGTCCAATGTGGGCTTAACTTGTTGCTTTTAAATGTAGCAAAAATCAGTACTAGGTCTCCTATTCGAAATTCTCTTTTTACTGCCCTCTTGTCGTACCAAGTCTTATTCTTTTGCTGGCATTCTTCCATCTTTGATATTGCTAGTTCTTGACAGCGCTTCATTCGATTAATCAAAGAGAAGACATATTCAGTCACTGGCTCACCTTCCGTTTCTTCCACGTCCAACCATTTTTCATACAGCAGAGTGAGAGGCATTCGAAGATTCTTGCCATGCACCAGTTCAGCAGGAGTAAATCCAGTGCTTTCATGGGTAACAGTTCTTAGGGCAAACAGAGCTGGATATATTGCTTGCTCCCAATCACTCCCAGACTCCAAGCACAACACCTTTAAGACTCTTTTAACTGTTCGATGAAATCTTTCAATTGGATTACTTTGTGGATGATAGACAGAACTGTGAACTACTTTTATTCCGAATTTCTCGAGAAAAGTTGTACTGAGTGCGCTGGTAAAAGAACTTCCTTGATCTAACTGCAAAACCTTTGGAAATACCATCCTACTAAAGATTTGCAATAAGGCGTCAACAACAGTCACAGATGTTATATCTTCTACTGGGACGGCATCAGGATATTTGGATGATAGGCACATCGCAGTCAACAGATATCTTTTTCCACTTGGAGTGACTGGCAAAGGTCCACAAGCATCGACATTTATCTTGGAAAAGACTTCTTGAATCACTGGAACTATCTTCATAGGAGCCTTCTTTTTGTCAAAGGTTTTCCAACGCGTTGACATCTGTCACAGCTTCGAACGTAGTCTTCGATTTCTTTATAACACTGGGGCCAAAAGAAGTGTCTGGAAAAGATGTCTTTCGTTTTTGTCACTCCTAAATGTCCCGATGTCCCCTCATGACAAAAGGCTTTCAAGTCATTTCGATACTTTTTAGGCACAACCAGTAGCAGTCTCTCCACTCCTGTTTTGTCCATCTTTCTCTTCACGAGTATTCCATTTTCTAGCCTTTCCAATCCACCAACAGGTTCACCTGTATTTCTTTGCACTTTTCCAAAAGTGATTTCAGCTCAGGGCATCCTTTTTGTTGATCTGAGAAAGTTTTAGAATCCACTTTCAACAACGCCAAGCCCTCATAGTTATCTTCTTTAGGTGGAAATGAAAACAGATCATCCTCATCAATTGTTATTTCATCATTCTCGTTTTCCTCTTCGTCCACGACTTCTTCAATTATGTCTCCGACAGCTTGCTCTTGTTCTGCTTTACGTTTTTTAGCTCTTGTTTCTATAGCGTTAATCTGGTGAGGAACATCTTCATTCTTCATTGTCTCCAACAAGGCTGCTGTTTGGTTCCCAAGCAGATACCTTCCTTTATCTAACTGGCATGGAACGACAGCTGCTTTAGTTATGACGCGTCCAAACTATCCCTTCAGCTCCACTTCTGCTAACGGTAAGCAAACTGGAAATTCGTCCAATGGTTGTTGCACCCAAATGTTCTCTCCGGTTAACATTTCAGGAGTGATGCGGTTGCGGCACACAACATCGATGCTGGTTCCAGTATCTCGCAAAATAGGCATAGTGAATCCTTTGACTTCAGCCATGAAGGTATATGGTGACATAACATCTTCGTCTCCTTTCTTTATAAGACGGTTGATGTCTGAAGTTCCTGCAGGTTTCTTCATCAAGGGACAGTCAGGCCTTAGATGTTCAGTAGAATTACAACGAAAACACCGCGGTTTCCTGCGTTTTTCGAAGGCTTCATTATTTTTACTTCTTTCATTTTCGCTCTTCTCAACCCTTGATTCGTTTACAGGGGCCTTTGTTTCAGATTGATTTTTACCTCTCCATGGTTTGAAAGATTTTTCTTTTGATGGGAATGTCTTCTTTTTCATGAGCAGCCTTACGTTTTCGTATTCATCTAGTTTTTCTGCGACTCTTTCTGGATTTTTCATCTGGGTCCACTCATCGATTAAATGATTTTTAATTTCCAAACTGGTCTTCCGCTTCACTTGTTCAGACAAAATCAAATTGCACAAATCTTCAAAGGTGCTCACTTCTAACCCTTTTATCCATTCATAGAAATAATTTTTCAACTCGAACAAAAAGTCTTTCCAAGTTCCCTCTGGTCCTTTATTGTGATTATAAAAAAGTTGACGGAACTTTTCTGGGCTTAGTTTGAATCTGTTCAGAAGTACCTTCTTAACAGCCTCGTAATCTTCGTATGTTTCTTCCGGTTCTCGAGCGATGAGTTGGGCCATTTCAATTGGCAAGAGTCCCGTTAGGTGAGACACCCATTGCTCTTCTGGAAGTCCTATTCTCTTGGCTGTTCTTTCGAAAAGGACTAAGTACAAGCTGATATCAGATTTAGAGTCATATTTTGTCATCAGATGGTGTATATCTTCTCTGTGTCTTGGAGCCTCTCTTGTTCCATTTTTCTCCAATCTTAATTTTTCGAGAAGAAATTTATTTTCCGACTCTTGCTTTTCTAGAAACAATCTATGCTCTTCTAGTTGTCTCGCTCTGACCCTTTCATCTTCTTCCTTCTTCAATCTATGCTCTTCTAGTTGTCTCGCTCTGACCCTTTCATCTTCTTCTTGTGCCTGTCTTCTGGTCCTTTCCTTCGTCAATCTTTCCTCGACAGCAGTTTGAAGAAACGACTCAACGAAGTCTAGTTCATAAAATTCACTACTTTTTATGGCTTCTTTCAAGGTTAAAACTGTCGCATTTGCATCTATTTCAATGTTCATCTCAGTGGCTAAGTTTAATAAGTCCACTTTTCGACACTTTCCCCAAATTGCCATATTTATAAACAAAGAATTAACTACCTTTACCTATCAAGATATTAAAAAGCTTTTTTAAATATTTGAGACAAATCCACACTCTCGTAATGGACTTCATATAATATTAACTTTTTTTATAATATATCTTAATTCACAAATAAAAGTATAATTTTCTTAAACATAAACCTTTATAAATTAATTAATAAATTACTTTTTAAAGACAAATAACAAGGTTTAATTTGATTTAATACAAGCAATTTAACATAAGCCTTCTTAAACATAAACCCTTTTAATTTAGTCAATATCTTTTTTAAGACAAATAACAAGGTTTAATTTTATTCAATACAAGCAATTTAATAAAACCTATTACGCTATAAATTCGAAAAAATGTTTCGATTGCATAAATACACACTCGGGAATAAAGCGAAAATAAATAAATTTATTTGCGATAAATTTATTCTAAGAATATGTTCAATTTTATATTTTTAATGCAAGAAATATAAAAATCACTTTTAACAACATCCCTCTTTATGCATTCAATATTCAATAACAAAAGATAAATAAAATGAATACACGAAATTATTTTCCAATAAAATAAAAATAGAATATTTGTAAGCACACTCAACAGATGTTTTTCTTCTTACTTAAAAAAAACAGCATCAAAAATAAATACCATCTTTATTTTAACCACAGGAAATAATAAATTCGAAATACGAACACCTGTCAATAACCTAATAAAAAAAAGCCTTCGTAGCTTCGATATTTTTTTTTAGTCAAACAGGAAGCTTTACTCAAGCTTTACTGTCCGCCATTTTTGTCCAGCGAACATCAAAACCCAAGTTTTGGTTTTTCAAAACCAAAACTTGATTAGCTCAAGATTTTTTAAACAGTATAATTAGTTTATACAGACAAATATTTTGATAAGAAACAAATATTTTAATAAACACAAGTATTTTTTTTCCACGAATTTTGACAGTGTTGTCATTCAAAATAAAATTATTCTTGAATACACTAAAATTCTTAATTATTTTTATACGCTATCAAACTTGATAAACACAATAATTTTTCAACAGTATAATTGAAATATATATACCTTTTAAATGTATACAAAAATATCTTCCCAAGAATTTTAAACCGTGCTATCATTCAGACTTTGAATACACAAATTTCTTAAATATTTTTTTCTTTTTCGATATCAAAATACATACTTCGCAACAAAAATATCTATTACGCTCAAAGTAACTAGATTTCAACAATTAGCTAGACTTAATGCTTAATATTTAACAATTAAAATAAATATTTTCCAAGCAAATAAAGTATTTTAGCATTCACAATTGTATCCAGAAATTTTTTGTTACCAAAAATGGCGTCTTCCAATAGAATTTTTATCACGTTACGAAATATTAATATCATACATAATTGTTTTAGAGTAATTCATACAAAACTTTCTGTTTATCATATCAAAAACAACTCAAAACTCAATTTCCAAGGGATTAATTGCACCTTATTAAGTTTTTTTTTACGAGTTAAACGGTTTTTTTTTTTAACCGAAACTAATTTCATAAACAGAGTTTTGTGTTGACATTTCAATTACCACTATTTTCTCGACACTGGTGAACGACAAAATTTGTATAGAGGCACTTACCCGGAATGACGAATTGATGTTGAAATTCCAACCGCAAAGCCACCAAATCAGCATCTTGTAACGAATTACAAGACACGAACAAGAGAACATTCAAAGTTCCAAGATTTATTTAAAAACACATTTTTTTTAAAAGTTAGTTTACTTCAGCTTCTTTATTTTAAAGCATCTATTTAAAATGTTAAAAAGGTTCTTTTCAAATCAATCAGTCCGATTTCGGACACAAGCATCTCTATTCGTCCATAACATCCAGTTCCAAAAATAGTTCTGTTCTCGTTCCGTTTCGGCGGGGAACTTCTGGAGTGGCCGCTAGAGGGCCACGGATCAGGTACGTTACAATACTTTCGCAGCGCATGGTGCATTAAGGCATCCAGAACTAAGGATTATACGATGCCATTCTTATGGCATGTTACGCAATATCAAAAAATCATACGCAGAGAAAGTGTTAAACAGTTAATCCTTTTTTGACAGCAAGTGTTATGGCCGATTGGCAAAGGTTTAGGTGGGTCCAGTCTCCTCAATGGTATGTTGTGTGTCAGAGGCAACCATAGGAACTACGATGACTGGGCGAAACAAGGAGCAACGGGTTGGAACTACTCGGCAGTACTTCCTTACTTCAAGATACTGGAACATAACAAATATTATAATAATGGTATATTTCCTTTTAATGGGGCCTTTCAGTGGCCGAGGTCGATAATTGACTCTCACTGAAGGTGTTTTTGCTTCTATAGTCGCTATATTATAGACGAATTCTCGTGCTAGAGAAAAACCCACCAAAAATTTCTGGTTTCGAGTACACTACGATATCGTGCTCGTTAAGAGCGAATGAGTCCGAGTCCGTACGGGTCTCCAAATATCCTCTCCTCTGTGTTAATCCATCAGTGCAAAAAATATTATATAAGCCACATTTTTCCGGCTGTATTGCATACTTTTACAACGTTCTTTTTATACGATAAATGTAGCTGACTTACAGGTCTCTTTTTAAAATTAAATCGAATATTTTTTTGAATTTCAATAAATAATTTTTAAACAAAATATTCGAACCATTTGAAGAAGCTGTTGTTGTACTGTGTACTGTGTAATTTTTAAGAATAATGCCGATTTCTAATAGGGTTTGAATGCGCTTGTTAAACTCTTGCTGATGACTAAGAGTCATGGGAAAACGAGCAATTAGAGAGCCGTTTATTATTATTATTTTTGTTTTAAAAATCTGCCAATTATGAAAATATTCTTAATTACAAAAAATAATGAAATGTGAGGAAGTAAATAATCTAATTCTTGACTATAAAACTTTTTCATTTTGCAACGATCAAAGGGTGTAACGTTACACGAAGTCTAAAGTAAGCTGTCTAAACTCAGATGTGGGAGGAGATTTCATAAAACGTCATGCAACTTTCCACAGACTGCAAGCGCATGTGCAGTCATATATGTTGTGAAACGAAAATGGTTATGAAAAAAAATTAGGTATTTCGTCAGAGTTGAGAAGTGGGTTCTTTAAGTGGAAGTTTACTGCGTAACTTTACTTGTAACTGTACTTTATAAAGCTGTCGGTAGAAAATATTGCTGAGTAACGTTACACCAAACGTATAACCTTGTATATTTGTATCGAATATCAAAATCTAAATAAATCCCCTCGCTAGATGTCGGGTGGCATGGAAAAGTGGGTTGAAAATTTGTCCATTATGACCGACGCTATGCTAGTTCTAAGTGCTTCTTTCCATAGATACGCTTTATAACTGCTACTTTGGAACGGTAACAGGCATCAGGACTTATGATAGGTAAAAATCTTCTATAAATCTGTAATCTTAAAAAAATAAAATAGAAATAATCATATTATGAACAATGACGTCGTATTTAATGCTTTACTCAAAAGATAATGTTTAATGATTTAGGAAATAAGCCATTTAACCAACGAAATGAAGTTCACCGGGAAGTATAATTCTTGGATTTTAGAATGAGTAACTAGAAGGATAGTAAAGTGGTAAACAAAACTATTTTCTTTCAGATTGAAGTCATCGAAGATTTACCAGTAGGCGATAACTTTCAAGATCACCCTTCGATACCTACACCGATTGCACTGGATTCAAGATTCAAAACTATAATACAAAAAGCTCCTAGAGGATTTTTTTAATTATCTTCACGACAGAACAGGTAATATTTAAAATTATTGACGATAGTACGTTAGATTTTGTTGATATAACAAGTAAAATAAATCTGTGGTTGTTACAGAAAGTAACTGTCAGTAAGTGTGTCATAAAAATACCTTAAAATTTATGTTTATGATTTTTATAATTTTTACCGCATTATATATGTTAATTTTTTTTATGAACAATTCATTATTTTTACTCGGAATATTTTTTTTAACAGATAAATTGTAGAGTGAAACAAATGTGTATCACCTAGGCGAGGAATTGAAACCCGGTCTGCCGCAAACATATATACTATCGAAAAATAACAGGTTGCTGAAATCCGAGATCGAACCATAAACTTTATGAGCTTAAAAACAGAAAAAAACTGTTTTGCCTTTAACGAAAATTGAAGGTATCACCTATCACAACCCAATTCAATTATACCCGCTTTATGAAAAGTGTCCCTTAAACCACCTCGTTAATATCTCTCTAAAATTACCATGTTAATTCGTTAAGATTGCTCAATGTAACTAAGCAAATAAGTTTTTCCCCAAAACCACTGACTAAGCAAATATCTTTCAGTAACTTTTTTACTTTTCTCATTATCAACCTACGCTCCTATTGGTCTTTGAGCAGCCATGTCTCAAAATTAGGTTGTCTTGCATCACTTGTAGAGGTAACCTCCAAGAATTCTACAGTGCAAAACTCTCTCTTTTATAACTTATAATAAAATAAACTTTAACAACACAATTAGCATCAGCTTCGTTACTACAGATAATCCAAAGCGCAAACTGCTTTCTTTTAACTATACAAAAGCACTTTTATAATTTTTTTTTGTTATTTCTTGATAGGTCCTTTAGCGTCCACGGAAGGTATTGGATTAATAACATTCTTGAACGGAGAAGGACTACGTCCAAAAGAAGATATTTCAGATTTTCAGAACTATTATGCTGAAGTCCCATACGAATATTTAAAGCAATTTGGATTGACACCAGAGGTAACAAATTAACCCGTTTTTATCTGTAACATTCTCTGACCTTGAACAATAATGTGACTAAAAAAATATTACCAATTGTGAACAGGTTTTGGAAGGTACATTTGGTCCCTATAAAGACTATACAATGGCCGTATTTATTGCACAAATCGTGCACCAAAGAGTCGAGGAACAGTGAGACTCAACTCTACAGACCCTTACGACCCTCCACTAATTGATCCAAATTACTACGAAGATCCTCAAGACTTAAAAGATATGGTAGAAGGTAAGGTTAGAGTTTAAAGGTTTTTTAAGGTTCTTTTTTCGAAAGGCTTATTTAAGAATTCCTAAATTTAGAGTATTGACAAAAATTAAGAGTTTGTAATGCGTTCATAAATAATTTTAAATGTAATTAAACTATACTATAGTTTATTCAAGGTAAGGTGAAAGTCTGAGTAAACGGGATATTTGGCGAGATTGGTTTTGAAACTGCCAAAAAAAGTAGCTAACGCTTACACTTTTTTGACGCACATGTTCTTTTGAATTTTGGTTGGCTTGACGTCGTACCAGACTAGAATTACAGAGAAACACACTCGTAATAATTTAAAGTTAATGAAAATATATAACTAATAATCATTTCTAGACATCTTTTTAAAAGTTTTATTAATATTTAGCTTTATTCGCACTTCAAACATGTAACTACAATTTTTTATGGTAATTTTTAAGAAAGTGAAGTTAGGGTTTAAACTATTAATGGTTTCGAAAAAGCCCCACAACAATACATAAATTAAATAGCTTTCCAATTTAGTGATAACAGTGTAACTCTAGAATGTATTTGGAGATAACATGGCAACCTGTTTGTTATGGAAAGTTTAAAAAAAAGCAAAGTATTTACAAACGTAAATTAAAGTTAAAAGATTATAAAATTATTAGTTATGACTGGAACTCCGGTTGTCGCTAATGGACTATAAAAACATTGTTGAATTTCCGAACTTTGACATTTTATAAATTATCTTAAATTAGAAGTCAGCTATTACAAATTAGTTTTCTTGATTACCTTGATCATTTATTTAATTTATTATTATGTAAAATGTAATTTAAAGCGCAGCTACATTTATCATATGAAAAATGTAAAAATATTCAATACAACTAGAGTAATTAGCTTTGAATTTTTTCTCTTCATAATTGAAAGGGGGCCGTATCTCTTAGCAAACATGTGATTTTATTTATCCATTGAAGCATAGCATCCCAACTAATTTTGTATTTTAATGTTTCTTGGTTTATTAATTTAATTTTATTGACACGAGTGTTCTGTTCAGAGTTCTAAACATGGCCAAAAAATCAGAACTGATATCGATATATTTCTATAAAATTTTATACATTGGCAGTGCTTTACTCAAAATATTCAATCCCTTAAATCAGGTTTATGTATTAATTGTTTAATTGTCTTCCGTATAGCTATAAAAACAGGCATCAGGGTAGCAACAAGTGAACCTATGCAGAAATTTGGTTCCCGCCGTTTCGACAACGTGGTACCAAGATGTGAAAACCTCTCTGGCGACAAGTACATCGAGTGTATCGAAAAGTCCATGCCACTCACAACCAGTCATCCAGTCGGAACGGCAAAGATGGAAAATCCAAATGACAAAACTACAGTTGTAGAACCAGAATTAAGGTACATTTAACTTTGCACTAAATATTTTGGTATATATTAGAAATAAAGTAGGCTTAAGAAGTAAAGAGATAAAAGAGAGCTTAAAAAGTCAAAAAAATCCATTATGAGAATTCTTAGCAATATTGAAATATTTTTTTTAATTTAATAATAATAAAGTTTTTAACTAAACTTAGAACTAACATTGTCCTAAGTATGTCCAGGGACCAGACCCAGCACGTAAACATTTCTGCAAAATTACAGCACCTTTTGCATTTACTTTTTAGATCACAGTGTTGAAGGGATTTTTTTACAGTAACTTGACGTTTTTCTGTAGTACAGAGTTATATGAATAGCTTACTCCAATAGCGTTTTAACAAAGATGAGTGAATCCAATCACAGTCAGTAATGCAAACGTTTTCGTTGGTGCCACACCTTATATTTTACACCATATATATAAATTCACAACACATGTTAATGACAACCATTTTACCATCACACTCATAATACAGAGGGTTTTAACAGTGTATATCTTAGTGATAGTTTGGGGAATGTGCGTTTTGCAATCAAACCATTCTTATATTTAAAACATATAATATGAAAAAGTGTAAAATTTCCAATCAAGATATTTTAAAAATATGATTTAGTGTTTCGGTTAATTTTTAACAAGTTTTCATCTGATACTTTGAATTCAGAGAGCAAAAAAACTTACAAATAAAATGTTGTAGTTAAGAAATTTCCCTTTGATTTTAACCTGGGACAATTAAAGCAATTGTCGTCTACTCTATTTATTCACTACCGTAATTCTTTTGTTTCGTTCTTTCAGGGTAAAGAACGTAAAAGGCCTGCTTGTGGTAGACGCTTCAGTCATGCCTCTTGTACCGTATGGAAACGCCAACGTCCCGACTATCATGGTGGCTGAAAAAGGATCAGACATCATCAAGAAAAGCATCGAATGCGATAAAATAGTTCCTCTTGTTAGTCGAGATGATCCGAACTCCCCAAAGTACGAGAAACCCGGAGGATTCATCAGCATTGCTTCCGGAGCCTTTTTAGCAATTTAAATGTTATGAGTTTTCCCATCATATCTTAGCACTTTAGTAGACGCTTTAAGGTTATTTATCGACAATAACCAGGGTGATTTTTAATAATTCTATAATTTTTTAACTTTTTTTTGTTTGTTTGCAGTTAGAAAAAATATGAGTTGTTTTCATGAAGAGAGAAAGTGATTGTAAAAAAATTATTAAAAAGGTTTATGATATGTTGTATACATTTATAAATAAATTATATTGCCCATTTTCGTTGCACGCATCACGTCCTGAACGACTGACTGAATTTCCTAATTCGTTCGGGTGTATTGTCAGAAAGGTTCTTAGGAAGATTTATTCGAAATTCGAACCCAACGGGTGCGTAGGATGCAAATGTGGCGTTCTCCTAGATACTTTGTAAGATGATTACTTGACATTTTCACACGCCGGAGAGTTGTAAGCGCAGAGCACGTTTTCAAGGGGACGGAAAATTTAAAATTGAACCGAGATAATTTGATTTATAAATGTAAGAATAAATTCACATGTTCTGGCATAAGGAAATTACTTTAGTCGATGATATTTTAAAACTGTAGTCTTAGTTTTAAAATTGTTTAATGAAACGTCAATTCGTACATGCTAGATTGCCCATTGAATGTTGGCATTGGCGGCTTTTGGCGAAGTTAAAAATTTAGCGTAAGGTAGCTATTCCCATCCAGTTGTATGGGTTAGGGTTAGTTTGAATTATCGTTGCACTAGAGCTATACAAGAGGGATATTGGCCACGGGCGTCTTTATTTAGAACCACAACCAACACCTGATTAGGCACCCAATGCAACTTTTACATCATACGCAGCGTCGGGACTTTGAAAAATATTTAACGTGCACTCCCTGAGGTATTATTCTTTCGACATTTTTGGCTGCATTTGCCAAGGATCGATGGATTTTTCGATCAACCTTCAATTACAATTCAATATTCATAGTAAAGACAAGGCAACGTCTGTCGGATCAGCTAGTTTTAAATATAATTGCAGATTATGTTTCAAATAAATTTGTTGACCTATGCTTGTTAATCCGCATTCCATATAGTTTTTGTCTATAAAATTGCAATAATTATCATTTTTGTTAAATACTTATTTTTGTGATAATGTTCAAGCAATCTTTATTTTTGAAAATTTGCGCTTGCATTGCTAAGTTACAGTTCTTATAATTCAACTGTATTGATGTAAGAAAAGTTAATGTGTGGTTTTGCAAAATAGCATTATGTAGTGGATAAATAATAATGAATATAAAATGGACAAATAAAAACAAATGCTTTTGGCAGTTATTGTTTGCCTTATATATATTAATATATATCGTCATCTTTTTCGGGGCGTCATCGTAAATGGTTAATAGATTTCGAATGAGTTTCATACCGTAAGCGATTACACTTGTTTAGTAGAGTAAACTTATATATGTCAGTTTTCATAATAATTTTAAAATTAAATATGAATTAAAGTTTTAGTCTGAATGATTTTAATATTTCGTTAGTAGAATTACATCTGGAAGAGTATGAAAATTGAACAACGGAGATATAAAAGTGGCATTTAAAAGTCTTAAATTAAAAAAACGTTTGTAGATAAAAAAGAAATATCTAACTAAATCTTTTTAGACAATAGTGAAACTTTGTGAGAAGCCTTCATCACAATCAAAGGCATTTAGTACATTTGATCATTCCTGTCATAAATTTATTCTGATACGCATTGAATAAGAGTACACAATGAAAAAATAATAGCTAAAAATTTTTTTCCTACGAAGAAAGTAAACTGTAAAAAAATTAAATGAACTTTAAAAGGAAATAAATTATGAAATGTAACGTATATTTGAACAAAATTAACTTAGAAATTAAATAAATTTGTATTCAAAAATCATATCAAACTTTACGAGGAGAGCATAATTTTTGATACACAAAAAATTAACTTTAAATGATTAAAAATATTTTAAATTTGCATTAGCTTCCACTAATGTGTGTCATGAAATGAGCTTTTCAATAAAACACTTTTAAATAAAGGTTACCATAATCTAAATCACAATGAACTTAAATTAAAGGTGTTATGGCCCTTTTTGTAAAGTCTTCTGGCACCCATATCTTACGCTACAATTTTTCTTATGCCTTGAATAAAATTTAAAGCAATAAAAACATAAGCAGACATTTGCTTTATTACTTAAATGGGAGCAACGCATAACTTTTTTTTGGTATGTGATGATTTTTGACAGGGCTTTTTTAAAATAAAGTAGATTTCTATGAAAGTTTTCTGTTTATATGTAAACCATTTTATATTTTCCCACTGTCTTCTAACTACACTTATCAGTCGATGCAGACTTGCTTTTAACCTAGTTTAATGTTTTGTCCTTCTTAGGGGGTTCCGTTTTTTAAAGTTTAAATGCCTCTCCTAAAGTAAACTAAATATACTTTGATGCAGAAGGAACACTTTATTACAAATCGAGGAGGTTTACAGCTGGCTTTGTAATCCAATTTATTCTGGCAATGTTGGTGGAAGATGTTTTTGAAGAATTGTAGTTTGACCAGAGTAATCAGTCATGTGATGGGGATTATTCAAGTTCTTAGGTACTTTTCTCTGATACTTACTAGAGCAGCGCATTTATTGTTTCAGAAGGGTACGAATTTCTGTCAGTTTACTTTTTCATTGCTATGTACACCATATCTAATTTAGAACATAACTATTTTAATCTAAGAACATCATATATGGTCCTATTCTGACTTAATTACAAAATAATTACATTTTTGGCATAATTAGGCTAGCTGATTTAGACCGGGACACGGTTTTCTACGCAGTATGGTTGAAACAAGCGTCCCGTAAAATTTGGGAGAACTTGACCTTTCTTCAATTGTGCCTTGGCGAGTAGAGGTTTAAGTTGTTATGAAAACCAATGCAATACATAGAGAAATGAACCAACCTTTGGTACACACAACAACTAAACAGTAAGTTTAATAGTAGTTATTTAAGTACCAATATAAGCAAGAAATTTACTCACAACGATGAAAAAACTCCCAAAACGGCTCAAAAGCCAATATGATAACACTATGAGAATAAAGATGTTGTACAGCTCGTATGACGTGTTGCTTCATAAACCAATTTACCAGTTTGCGTATACTAGTGTATAATTTCCAAATAAAACGCGTTATAAATTTCTTGAACACTCTATCCCCGCGATCTCCCAAAGGAACATAAAAAGCTTAAATGCAGTAGACGCTTGAGTCATGCCTATTAAACCCTTTAACAATGTCAACATAAATTCCATGATGATTTCTGAAAAAGGATCGGACATCATAAAAATAGATATAAACTGTTATAATTATCAGATTTCATTTCAAAGTCATAATTCAGTTCATTGTACTGTGTGTTTGCTAGGCTTCTACTGTCGATGCATAGATATATTAAAGCTTTACGTTGAATTCAGTATAGTTGATCCCTACAAGTCGAATTATTGTTATGTTCTTATAATTTATTATTTTTCACTTATTTTTCGACAATACGTCTTTTTGTTGATACTTTATATGAATTCGAAATATATATTTAAAGTTCTTTATTAGTGGTTTGGATAAAAGTTAAATTAAAATACCCTATTTTTTTATTACAATACATTTTAAACAACTGTCTGCATTAAATAGTTTAAAATAATAACTCTTTGTTCTATTTAATTACAATACATTCGGTAAATTTATGCGGAGGGGGACAGATGAAGCTTCAAAACACAGCATTTTAATCACTTAAAGGTCTATTTACGTAAAAGTAAAATAATATGTATTAGCATATGAGGCTGGAGTTTTGAATTACTGTAGGTTAAGCGTAATATAACTTTAATTATCCAGCCTAAAATGTCATTATTTCAGAATATCGATTTTCACTTTCCATTACAACCATTGCTTATATTTAAAAACAATTTTACATTTAAATAAAAAATAGTCTATTCAATACATTGCACCTCATTTTTGAAGGTAAAACATTTATGTTTTTAAGTTATTGGTCAAAAAACTTTTTTGGGGCATTTCTTAAATTTAAAAACTCTTATTCTTTTTGCTCACTTATTACTTTTTCAGAATATTCTTTAGTACTTTGTTTAATAAACATGTACATAACATCGCATATATTTTCAAACCTGACATTACATTTTAAAAAATGGTCCTAATAGCTGAAAACTAGTGTTTGAAATAATCATAGTCGAAGCTGGCAACAAAGTTAGATTATACCATATTTTTTTTCAAACTCAAACCCCATATTCAAACATGTATCATATAAGTTTTTTCAAAAAGACAAATTCAGTGATTAAGAGTTAAAAGAAAATTCTACATTTTGAACCATCGTTTTGTTCGCCATTTTACTATAAATAGTTTAAATAATAACAGTAGTTTAGCTTTTACTATATATAGTTTAAAATAATAAACTTCTCTAGAATTTTAAATTAACTAAAAAAAAGGTTAAATTTATGAAAAATAAAATACCAATGTTTATCCGTACTAGATAATATTATGCATGTGACTGTCATATTTTTGCTTTACATTTGGTTAATTCCATGTAAATACATACCACAAGTGTATTTTAAAAAAAATATTTTTATACCAATTGAAACTTTTATATATGGCAATAGTGAATTTTCATAGTGGCTTCTTATTTTGAAAGCATGGGTTACGGTTTTTCATCATTTTGAGTTCTTGAATTATAAGTTAAGTATTATTTTGTATAAGATTTTTTGGTAAAATTATTAAAATACACTATAATAACTATCTTAAAAACACATTTTTAATCGGCATTTATAAATAAAAAATACTTAATTAAAAAGATAAAAATCCCCAGTTCTGGCTGTAGTGTAAGTCACGAATAGACATAAAAGTTTCTATAACTTTTTAAAATAAACCTTTGCGTAAATTTTTTTAGGCTATTTTCTTTCTATATTAACCTCTGTTTAATTCCACATCTTTTAAATTTAAATAAAAAAGCATTTTCTCGATTTTTAAAACATTTTAACTTTGTAGTGTCAGTCACAGTTTCTGTTTGATTTTTCTGTTGCAGATAAGCTATAATATATGAAGATTTCTTATATTTTGATAATTTTTATTTAAGATGACTAAATCAGCAGCTAAAAGAACAAAAAAGAGCAAAGGGAAAGACTTTAAGAATGTGGTAAATTTCAAACCTTTAAAGAAAATGAAAGAAAAAAAAACACTTTACGAACAACACTTTAACTAAAAATACTCCAACTCTATTGCAATATTACAACCGTTAGACAACATTAAATGACAATTTTCTGCCATCAATGTTGGTCATCTTTGCGTTTAGTCATGGTAAAGAACCAATTGATGGACTTGGTGATACAGTGAAGAGGGGGATCAAAGAAGCCACACTTTCCAGGAAAAGTTACCCACATTCTACTAAAGAAGTTTTCACTTTGCTTAAGAAATCTGCCCAAACATAACACTATTATAGTTTGCTGACAAGGGTGTAAAACGGCGAAATATGTAGATTAACTGATATTTGCTCATCAAAAGGAAAATAAATATTCGTTTCTTAAAATTAAACAAATATATACTTAAAATTAAAAATGGTTAATTAAATCAACAAAAATACTACACAAATGATTTAACAATTGGTAATTGTCGACTGATTTCACAAAATTCTGAAAACGAATTTGATGCTGGTAATCGGGCTTCAGTTCCTTTTGAAGGAAAAATTATCATTAAATATTTTTGGGGCAAATGTTAAGTAATGATACTTATTCAATAAGATAGAAACAGCTGCACTAGTAGAGAATTCTTTTGCAAGGCCTGAAAAGGAAGATTTTTTAGACATTGCTATTGAAAAAATGAATTATGAAATTACTAGAAAACCACTTTGGTGGACTTTGTGTAACTTTTATTGACTATGATTTTACCATGTGTGCAATTATTTACTTACCATGTTAAAGATTATTTAATATGTTATGTTATTATTACCTTAATTTCCAGATCTGTGATACAATTCACATGATGTAGTGTAATTCACAAATTGAATGTAGTGTAAGTCACTCACAAAAATGTTAATAGATTATTTTCTTTGATAGTTCAACACTTGTTTGTGATTAAAATTTCAAGCTTTAATCCTTATGCTTAAAATAAGCACTGGTAGAATGTTGATTTATTGCACTATGAAGAAGAAATTAGAGTTTTAAATGATAACCAAAAGTCGACTTCTTTTCATGTAGTGTAAGTCACATTATGACATTTTGAATATTGTTTGTAAAATATTAAATGAAAAATGTTTTACAGATTGCTAAAAGTACTATATGTTCAGGAGTAAACTGACATACAATATTTTTTTAAAAAATAAATACAAGATAATTCTGAACTATGCAAACAATATTTGTTAAATCGTCAAATGTAGTGTAAGTCACGCGTGGAAATGCCCATTTATATAATTATTCTCTATAAACCAAATGGTAAATATATTTTTATATGATAATAAATACTACTCAACAAATGCAAAATAATTTCCAAAAATTTCCATATCTTACAGTGAAGCATACATTTGCTACTATATTAATGTTATAAACCTTCACACAGCTATTTTTATTATTAGATCTGGATGAAATGAGTTTGAA
This sequence comes from Oedothorax gibbosus, assembly GCA_019343175.1. Taxonomy (NCBI): domain Eukaryota; kingdom Metazoa; phylum Arthropoda; class Arachnida; order Araneae; family Linyphiidae; genus Oedothorax; species Oedothorax gibbosus. The sequence goes on along the minus strand of JAFNEN010001044.1, from coordinate 53,328 downwards.
AAATGTATTTAATAAAGTTTAATAGTTATTTATGCAACAACTGTGAAAAGTAACACTTTTTAAAACTAGTGGATTTTATTTCACGAGCGAGGTACGAGCGAGTGAAATAATGACACGTGTTTTAAAAAGTTTACTTTTCACACGTGTTTTATACACTATTTTTTATAATTACGTGAAAAAAATCAAATCTCATTGGTTCAAAAATAATTCACATGCTAATTTTTTTACGTAAAGAAGATCGGCATCGATAAATCTCTGGAACTACAAAAGGCAAACTTACTTTTAGTTTAAAGCCTAACATTTGAACATGGATACTGATACGAATTTTGAGCCTCTAGAAGAGATAGAAATATAGAAACTTTTTTCATACACCTTTTCGTAAATTTTTCTTGATTTTTCCGGAAGCATATTTGAAGTAACATCATTAGCTGCTATTTTTATCTCTTCTGGAAGCTCAAAATTCGTATCAGTATCCATGTTCAAATGTTTTACTTTAAACTAAAAAATAAGTTTGCCTTTTGTCCAGAGATTTATCGCAGCCATTCTTCTTTACGTAAAAAAATTAGCACGTGAATTATTTTTGAACCAATGAGATTTGATTTTTTTCACGTAAGTTTTACTTGAAGTGTTGGCATCTTATAAAAAGAGTGAAAAAAAGTACTTTTTTTCACTGCTTTTGGGTGAAAAAAAGTAATTTTTTAGCACTGTTTCTAAAAAGTATAACTTTTCGCACGCGTCTGATATTAAAATTACAGTGTAAAAGTCGGATTTTTTTCACGCAATTATAAAAATATTATTTTAAAGTCTTTGTAAAATATTTTGTAAATTTTGTCGTAAATTTGTGCTTTAAAATAACAATTAACAAAGGATTTAATATGTAGATATGTTTTGGTTTTCATTTCTTCTTTTAAAAGTTATGTTCCAAAAACATCTTTCTAAAAAAGACATCATAATTTTGGTTGGGCATTGTGTGGTTTAGAAAATCGCTTTTGAATAAGTTTATTATTATAATTTTTTAAACTGGCTAGTAAAACGAATAATATTAAAAAAGATTTAGCTTTTCAAGTATGACCTAGCATAAATGTAGTCATAATACGTAATATTTACTATAGAATAATAGTAGGTTCTGTTTATAGATTTCAGTTAATAAGATTTTTGAATCTTTCTTTGTCAGCATTATTTAGCATTTTTACCTAAAAAAAACATTGCTTTGTTATTCATGTTTTCTTCTTATTTTAATTTCAACACTAATATTTCTTCCATCAATGTTTAGCTCGAAAAGATAACATCAATCTGATAAACATTGAGTTTATAACCATGAAAAACGTTCTGTTGCAATGTGGAATCAGCATTTTATTCGTTTATGATATTGCGAAATATCATTGTTTTTTTAATAGTATAGTTCTATTTTTTTAGAATCGTCGAAAACAAATTACACCATAACAACTCATAAGACTCCGACGTACATTACACGTGTAATTTTTAGATCTATGCCAAGTAATAATTTTAAATTATATAATGGAATAGTTAATTTTAAGAACTACTTGGAGAGTCGAGAATACAAGCGAACCAAGTCCACATTTTGTCTTTTTCGAGTTAGAAGCGCAATTGCATGCACCAACTATGTAGAATTTCAGTGCAATTATAAGAAAAAATCCTAGTTCAGATAATATCTGGTAGGCAGTAGCAAAATTAAAAAATGTTTTCAATTGCTGCTGCCTAGTGGCTTTGACTTTAAATATGTGTAGCACAAAGAAGCTTTTTATGAACTTGGTTCACTTTTATTTTGAGCACTTCACTAATTAATTATTATTTAATATTTTATTCGAAAGATTTTAAAACTTGTTTAGACTCTTCCGCTAGTTTAATTCTTCTAAAATAGAAGCTTTAACACATCAACGCGACCTAAGCCTTATAATTTTGAAACCTAGTCAAGTGATGAGGTCAACTCAAGAGCGGGAACCAAACGGAAGTTCTAATAAAACCATACGATTACGATATCAGGACTTGGCGCACGCAAACAATTTAATGAAAATATATGTCTCAATGTACTTAGATTCTCCGACAATCACGTATTTAAGTGACGACCCACCACATCGTCATTTTAAGTATGAGCTACATAATGGATTCATTGCTTTACACTAAATTACTCTAAAAATTTAGATAAAATATAAATTTTAATTCAGCAGAGAAATTAATATGTTAATTATTATTTTTAATTTCATTATAAAGTGATCAAGTTAATACCAGTATTTAAATCCAACAAAATAAGCTGTAGCACCCACCTTGGAATTCACCAATAAATTATTATAATGACGTCGTAGCATCAACTTTGCAGCGTTCAAACCACAATTTGACCAGTATATGTGAATTACTTAGATTTTGTGAAATTCAAAATTGATAATTTGCAGATCGTCTATTATCATTTTCGTGTCAAGGACTTAGGATATACTATAGCGCAATTTTCTATCGTTACGATAAACGTTTACTACTTCAATGCCATTGTACTTAAAATCAAATGAATAAAAAAATTTTATTGTCATACATTGCCAATGTTCTTAAAATCGGATGTCGAAATATTTTTTATCGTTTTATAACAAAAAAATGCAATGTCACGAAAATTAATTTTAAAAACTGACACTTATGCCATGCCCTTATATCACTTTGCAGTGCGATTTACAAGTCATTACCTACTAAATATTTATATAAGTAATTGCTAGTGTATATCATTGGCTTTGAGAGATATAAAATGACATTAGATTAACTTATAATAGACAGATAATAATTCAGAAGTGAAGACTTGAAACATTTATTGGTATTTTCCAAAGTTTTGATGTGTTTCCCAAGAACGTTTATTGTTGTTGGATATATTTTTAGATAAAAAAAATCCAAGTGTAAGTAATTAATGTATTTACCTTTTTTAATTTTTAAATAACGTTTGTTTTGTTTAAATAATCCTTTTATTATGATTTAAATCTGTATATTGAAAGTATTCATTGATTCAAAACATTTTATAACTAAATTTTAGTAACTTTCTGCTATAATTAATAAGTAGAACATATCATTTAAAAAAAAAATTAACATAATTTTTTAAAAATGTTTATTAAAGTCGAAAAAATTAAATTGAATCAATAAATTTAAATAATCTTATAAACATAAAAAAATTACTGAACATTCAACTACTAACTCAAATAAGACACTCTGAAGTCACTTGTTATGTTAAAAAAAAAGTCAAAATAATAATTTTTCGTAAGCAAATGAAGCACAAGTTTTACTTATGTTACTTAAAAAGTCAAATTTACGAAAAATTTTTTACTTCAAATCAAGAAGTAAATCAAGAAGAAAAAGAATTTTTTTTTTAAATAAGTTAATATATGAATTCAAAAATCAGTATTTTTCAGATATTGTTGCGCTTTTAAATACACTCAAAGAATATGTTTCAAATTGAAGGTAGGGGGAACCAGGGACATATGACCCAAAGTTTTTTGCTTGTAATTTTTAAAAAACACTATTTATGATTGTGTAAATGCAGATAATTTATACTTCATAAAGTAGTACCAAAGCGTCCTTGATTGAGAGGGAAATTTTTTTTCTCTCAATCAAGGACGCTTTGGTAGTACACAATATATATTAGTATTTTTCTGTAGTATTAACTGCAATAGTAGTAAAATATAAATTATTTAAAACTTTAGTTTTGGGTCATGTATCCCAATGCATAGGGATACATGACCCACCCATTAGGGATACTTGACCCAACCCAAAAATTTGTTAGTAAGACTTAAAATTATCAAAAATCTTTTACCTAATAACAAAACTAATATCATAATATAAAGTTTATATAGATTTTATAGTATTTTCAGACAAAATTATTACTTTTTTATTTTTATCTCATTAATTATGCTGATATTAACGAAATAATCAAATTTAAAAGTAAATTCTGTTCAAAATACAAAACTGCGGCTTCTTGTATTTTGCAGAGAAAACACAGGTGGTTGAAGAATCGCTAATATTTTATCAATATCTTTTTCGGATGTATTATCCGTTTCAGGACATTTAAAACATTTTCCATCGATTTTTTTCTGCATATTGAATTGTAAGCTCGTTAAAAAAAAATCCCTTGTACCTTCCCAACAAACCTTATACTTCGTTAAGAACCCAGTCATTTACTTTTGGGACTCCCGTGATTTTTTAAAAAAATTACTTGGTCTACTTCTGTCTACTTTTGTGCTGTTTACTTGGGTCACATATCCCCAATTGGCTTGGGTCACTTATCCCTAGTTGCACTTTTTTTGTTTAACCCCAAAACAAAGTCATTTGAGAATAATTACATTAGCACTATTATGCACGTAACTGTAGCTAATAGCATGAAATAAACAAGTAACTAATTGAAAAAATCTTTCCTTTAAACCAAAAAATGTCGACCGAAAAACCTTATGGCTTCAAAAATTTACTTTCAGTGCATGAAAACGTATTTCTTCGCATAACTTAAAAAATAAGCAATTATTCAGCTCGTTTTTTCACCATGGGATCAACTGGCTGAAAGGAAAAAAGTGATGCCACTTTCAACTCACAAAACTTTTGGCATTGGGTCATGTATCCTTATGTGTCAAATGTCCCTAGTTCCCCCTACATCTATAAGTAGGGGGAACTAGGGACATTTGACCCGTACTTATAGATGTAGGGGGAACTAGGGACATTTGACCCTTAAGGATACATGACCCAATGCCTTTTTCTCAGCAATGGAAAAGTTTTGTGAGTTAGAAGTGGCATCACTTTATTCCTTTCAGCCAGCTGATCACATGGTGAAAAAAACGAGCTGAATCATTGCGTATGTGTTTAGTTATGCGAAGAAATACGTTTTCATGCACTGAAGTAAATTTTTGTGACCGTAAGGTTTTTCGGTCTACATTTTTTGATTTAAAGGAAAGATTTTTTTCAATTAGTTACTTGTTCAGTCCATGCTATTACCTACAGTTACGTGCATAAAAGTGCTAATGTAATTATTCGCAAATGACTTTTTTTGGGGTAAAACAAAAAAAAAGTGCAACTAGGGATAATTGACCTAGGCCAATTGGGGATATATGACCCAAGTAAACAATACAAAAGTAGACAGAAGTAGACCAAGTAATTTTTTTAAAAAAATCACGGGAGTGCCAAAAGTAAATGACTGGGTTCTTAACGGAGTATAAGTTTTGTTGAGAAGGTACAAGGGAATTTTTTTTAACGAGCTTACAATTCAATATGCATAAAGAATCGATGGAAAATGTTTTAAATGGTCTGAAATGGACAATACATCTCAAGTTGATATTGATTAAATAGTAGCGATTCTTCAACCACCTGTGTTTTCTCTGCAAACTAAAATAAGCCCCAGTTTTGTATTTCGACCAGAATTTACTTATAAATTTGATTATTTCGTTAGTATAAGCACAATAATGTGATAAAAATAAAAAGTAATAATTTTGTCTGAAAATACTATATAATCTGTATGTAATTTATAATATGATATTAGTTTTGTTATTAAGTAATTTTTTTTGATAATTTTAAGTCTTACAACCGAATATTTGGGTTGGGTCCCTATGCATTGGGATACATGACCCAAAACTAAAGTTTTAAATAATTTATATTTTACTGCTATTGCAGTTAATACTACAGAAAAATACTAATATATATTGTGTAATACTTATTAAAGCATAAATTAACTGCATTTGCACATCCATAAATAGTGTTTTTTAAAAGTTACAAGCCAAAAACTACAAGTTGGGTCATATGTCCCTGGTTCCCCCTACTTTATTTGTTAATTTAATTCACTAATTCTTTTTAACTTCATTTTTTATTTTATTAACTTATGAAAGAAAATCATAAGGGCAATAGGTTGTATGTTTAGGTAATATCGCACCGTACGCGGAAAAGAGACCTATCGGCCAAAATTGACTTTTTGAGATAACACTACTATAGGATGCAAAATTTTAATATCTTTCTATTGGTGCAAACGGCATAGCAATCCGAGCCCTAGTTCGGCTGCAATTAATAGATAGGTCTTTCTTTCGCGAACGTTTTTGGATGAAAATGAACATTAAAGAAAGACCTATCGCACCTGGCGTTTTTTCGTTATGCGTTTTGCAGCTGCGGCGGCAATGAAGTTACAGTTAAAGTGCCGAATAAAAAAGGTTGAAGTCGGTAAGTGAATTATTTATTTACTTATTTATTTAAAATACTCATTTAAGAAAATCATTTCATAAGCTCTGATTTGTGGTATTTCATACAAAAATTATATACAAAAATACATAAAATTTGTGTAGATTAAAAAAGTGCATGCCAATTATTTATATTTCAAGTTAATGTTTTACGATAAAAAGTTTTAAATCGTCTGCATTATTTTGACTACAGTATAACAAGTAGTTTGATCGAATCATTTCCATTCTTTAACTGGCCATAGAATCTAAAAGATTATTAGACACATAAAAGTGTACAAATGAATTTATAGAAGTATGTTTAGATGTAGGTAAGATAAATTTTTATGTTCATTGATTATTTATTCATTTCTTCAATTAAGAAACTAAACAAACTAGATATTTAAAATGCTTATTTAACTAAAACTTAATTTTTTTATTTTCTTGAAATATAGTTACATTGTCCAGTTCTTCATTATGGAACAGTGAAATGTCTTTTCTTGACTTTTTTTTAATTATAAACTTAAATATTAGTAATCCCATTGAAAATTAATCGTTGTAATTAGCAGGATGTTTTAAAATAGACTTTCTACAAGTGTGCTCCTTGGTTTTATTAAAAATTCAGATAAGATAATTTGATTTTAATTATATGTATATATATTTATTTGGAGGCTAAAATGAATTTTATTTGCAGTACGAGTTTTTCAATAATCGTAATTAAATTATAATAGATAAACCTTATTATATAAACTTCAGTAAATTGGTTAAACAAGCTTTTTGTATTCCCCAATTTAATTAAAAAAATATGTTGTTACTGTTGTAAACAATCTGTGGGTACCAGGCAGAATGTGGTCACTTATTGAGATTAGAATTGAGTAGAACCTTATTTAAAATTACTTAGTTTTAATTAAACCTATTTACATTATTTACAAAGCCAACAACTAAATCTTGGGTAGTGCAGAGATTATCACCAGCCTAGCAGCAACCGAGCATCTCCTCCGCCGAGGTCATTGTAGCGACTATATATTGCTGGCTCATTTGCATATCTTCTGCTTGCACGCTTGGCGCGGAAACGATCGGAACCAACACTTGGTCGTTCACGCGACCTTGCGCGAGCTCTACATTTCGATGCAGAGCAAAGATGGTGCAGTGACGTAGTGCAGCCACATCTACTCCCCCTCCAGTGTCAACGAAGTTTCGCGGAAGCGTAATTTCCTACCGTACCTGGTAGTCACCGGAGTTGGCATTGCTGGTTCTGCTGAAATTGGTGCTTCTGGCTCTGGCTGAGATTCACACAAAAGAAAGGCTGGCTTGAGCCTGTCTATAGAAATAAAGGTTATCTTGTTATTAATTTTCAACTTAAAAACCTTGTCAGTCCTTGACAAAACTTCATAAGGTCCTTTGTAGGGAGATTGCAATCCTCGGCGAATCTACGCGGACGAAAACATGTGTGCACTTTTGTAGATCTTTGTGGATGAACACTTTCCGTCGCGTATGAGCTGAATTTGGTACTGGTTGTAGATCGTTCATGATTTTTTGTAGCTTACCGACATATGTTGACTGGTCTGTTTTCACCTTGCTTTCTGTGAAAAACTCACCAGGCAATTTGATGTTGGTGCCATAAGTCCACTGTGCAGGCGTAGCTGTCTAGCCTTCCCTGTAAGTTGCACGCCAACCCATCAAAACCGTCGGTAACGCGTCTGCCAATCCTTGGTTTACATGGCATTTGATAGACGATTTGAGATATCTGTGAATTCTTTCTATGGCCCCGTTCGCGGATGGGTGGTACGGTGTGGTGCGGATTGTCTCAACGCCTAGTAATGCAGCTAATGACTTGAAAAGGCTTGACTCGAACTGTCGTCCTTGATCCGTGGTTATTCGTGATGGGACCCCGAAGCGGCAGATCCAATTTTCGTACAGCGTACGGGCCACTGTTTCAGCAGTGATGTCTTGGATGGGAAATGCTTCGGGCCATCTTGTAAACCGATCTATGACAGTCAGACAGTAAGAGTATCCTCTTGATGGGGGAAGTCTTCCTACGATATCTACATGGATGTGCTCGAATCTTTCTGAGGGCAGCTGGAACGATCCGACAGGTGATGTTGTATGCCTGGTAATTTTATTGCGCTGGCGTCGATGCATGATCTTGCCCAGGTTGCAACGTCCGTCCTCATGGAAGGCCAGACGAATCGTGCTTCCAGTAATTTCTGCGTCGCTCGTATTCCAGGATGAGATATCTGGTGAAACTGGTTGAACACAATTTTTCTGAAACTGGCTGGCACGAATGGTCGAAGCACACCTGTAGATGTATCGCAGTAGAGGTTGGAATTCTGGAACTGCATGGGTTGAAGCTTAAGGCTTGTACCTTCAGGTCTGTTTAGCAAGTCCTGCAACTCTTTGTCTTCTTTTTGGACTTCCGCCATTTTCTGGTAGTCGATTGGTCGATTGTCAATAGTCGAGATTCGACTAAGAGTGTCGGCAACTACGTTGGCTTCTCCTTTGACATGTTGAATGTTGGTTGTAAATTGGCTGATGAAATCCAGATGTCGGAGTTGTCGAGGACTAGCTTTTTCTGATTTTTGTTGAAATGCAAACGTTAGAGGTTTATGATCTGTGAGGACAACGAATTGGCGGGTTTCCAGCATGTGACGAAAATGCTTGATGGTTGCGTACACTGCTAGAAATTCCCTGTCATAGGCAATATATTTTTTCTCTGCTGTTGACAACTTTCTTGAAAAATATGCAAGAGGTTGTTTACCGTTTGTACCGGTCTGTTCTAAGACTCCTCCTATGGCTGAGTCTGAAGCGTCGACAGCTAGAGAGATAGTTGCGGAAGATGAAGGGTGGGCTAAAATTGGTTGGGTAGCCAGGTCATTTTTGCACTGCTGAAAAGCTTTTTCTGCTTCCTCAGTCCAGATAATTTGTCGCTTGTCATTTTTTTTTGGCGCCTTTCAAGAAATGGAACAACGAGGCTTGGGTTTTTGCAGCTCTGCTGATGAAACGACGGTAAACGTTATTCATGGCTAAAAATCTTCTCATCTCTGCTTCTCATCCTCTTTCCCCAAACCCTCAGTTGAGGGTTTGGGGAAATTGACGATTGCGGAAACTTTATCTTCCATTGGTTGGGTTCCTTGGGCGGTAATCCTGTATCCCAGAAAATCGACTTCTGGCTGACCAAAATTACACTTCGAAGGGTTGATTCGAATTCCATATTCTTGGAATCTCTGGAAGATCAGACGAAGATGGTGCATGTGCTCTTTTTAATCTTTAGACGACACTAAAACGTCGTCAATGTAAGCTGTACAGAAGTCAAGGTCTTGTAAAATGGAGTGTATGAACCTTTGGAACGTTTGAGCTGCGTTGCACAATCCAAAACTCATGAACGGGAACTCGAAAAGACCGAAGGGTGTGATAACAGCGGTTTTCTGTATATCCTCTTCTCTCACAGGAATTTGATGGTAGGCACGGAAAAGGTCGATCGTTGAAAAGATGGTTTTTCCTTCAAGCTGTTGTGCTACGTCATGGATGTGAGGGATGGGATACCTGTCCGGCTTGGTGACGTTGTTAAGCCGTCTGTAGTCCCCGCACGGTCTCCAGTCTCCGTCTTTCTTGGGCACCATGTGCAACGGTGAAGCCCAACTACTTTTTGATGGTCTGCATATTCCTTGGTTGATCATGTATTGAAACTCTTGCTTGGCAATGGTTAGTTTTTCGGGTGTTAGCCTTCTTGTTCTTGAAAACACTGGTGGTCCAGTAGTCTCAATGTGATGCTCCACTTGCTGGTTGATCTTAACTGGATTAGACACTTTGATGATTTCTGGAAATTCAGACAGAAGGTCTTTGTACTTGGAATCTTGGGCAAGAAGGGAGATAGTTCCGTATGACTAGGCTATCACTGGAGCAGAAACCTTCCTTCCGGTGCTTGTATCGATAAGGCGGTTGTTCTTCATATTGACCAGCAAACCGAAGTTTTTCAGGAAATCAGTTCCAAGTATAGGGCGAGATACGGCTGCTATCACGAACGGCCAAGGTAGTGATCTTCGGAGGTTGAGGTCCACTTGTAGAAGCTTTTCACCAAAAGTAGAAATGGACGTACCGTTGGTGGCGAACAGCTTCATTTTCCCAGGTGGTCGGTTTCTTTCTTGAGGGGTTTGAGGTGGAACAATTGAGATTTCAGCACCTGTGTCAATCAAGAAACGTAATCCAGTGTATTTGTCGACTAGGAACAGCCTCTTTGGTTGGCCGTGGTCGCTTGTGGCTTCAAGCGACAGCCCTGTTAGTTTTCCGGAACAAATTGGCACGGCTTGTTGCAATTTCTTGCCTCGCTTCCAAATCTTTGGTGGTACCAGCATACTCCTGAACTTGGATCGAATCTGCTTCGGGAGTTGGATGTGGTTCTGGGAAACCTTCCACGAGAAGGATGATTATAGATGGTCTTCTCCATCGTGGTCTGGAATTCTGGAGATCCTGAATCATCCTGGAAAGTTCAGCAACTTGCTTCCCAAGGTTGTGGCAATCGTTGCATGGATTTCTTGCCTGGTCAACGAGATGGATGGTAGGAGAATCAGTCACTTCCAGGATCTTGTCGGCCATAGTTGCCACGGCGTCCAATTTCTCGGTGCTGGCTACCAGGATTTGCTGTACGGCTGTTGGTAGCCGCTGGAGCCACATGTTCTTGAGGAGGTCTTCAGGTACCGTAGGGGATAGGTCACGCATTTTCCGTAGGAGCTGGCTTGGCTTTCCATCTCCTAATTGTAGTTCCTGTAGAAGCATCTTGATCCGGTGAGTCTCGGAGTCAGCATACTGATCAACCAATCATTTCTTTAGGGTTTCATACTCCTTGGTGGCTGGTGGATTGACGATGATGTCACTCACTTGGGCGATGACGTCCGTTTCGATCGCGGATACCACGTGATGGTACTTAGTCTCGTCTTGAGTGATACCGGCGATGACAAAATGGCTTTCTATCTGGGCGAAGTACAGCGTCGGATTCTGCTTCCAGAACGGCGGAGCCTTGAAAGCTACACGGGATACTGCTGGTTGGAGTTCCGTAGGAGTAGCACCTTCAACTCCAGGAAGAAATTTTGTTGCGTCATCTTCGGTTTGAGTACCTCTCTCCTGCACGTCATCACTGGCCATTTCGGTTGGAAGGACTCGGACGGTTCAGGTGTGCAGAAGGTCAGCTTAGTCCTTTGAGTCCGGGTCACCACTTTTTAATCACTCTGTGGGTACCAGGCAGAATGTGGTCACTTATTGAGATTAGAATTGAGTAGAACCTTATTTAAAATTACTTAGTTTTAATTAAACCTATTTACATTATTTACAAAGCCAACAACTAAATCTTGGGTAGTGCAGAGATTATCACCAGCCTAGCAGCATCCGAGCATTTCCTCCGCCGAGGTCATTGTAGCGACTATATATTGCTGGCTCATTTGCATATCTTCTGCTTGCACGCTTGGCGCCGAAACGATCGGAACCACACTTGGTCGTTCACGCGACCTTGCGCGAGCTCTACATTTCGATGCAGAGCAAAGATGGTGCAGTGACGTAGTGCAGCCACACTGTTGTTTACTATTTAAGATTATAAATATGCATTAAATAAATGACTATTCGTCATGAGTATTAATTTTCTTAATATTTTGAATGAATTTAGTTGCAAATTCTTCAGGACCCTTCTTCAGAAGAGCCGTTTAAATTGTTGGTAAAAATTCAAATGATCACAAAATCGTTCCAAATGAACCTAGATCAAAAATATTTGGCATGGATATCCGTTTTATGAGTATAAAAAGCTTTCCATAGTCATTTTTTACTTTAAATTTGCCTTTGCTGAGATATTTTCAGATAGGTCTTTCTTTTGCGAACAAAATCGTTCAAATTTATTCGCGAAAGAAAGACCTATCTGAATATATCTCAGCAAATGCAAATTTAAATTAAGAAATAACTACATATACTTTTTGGTACTCATAAAACGGATATCCCTGCCAAATATTTTTGATCTAGGTACATTTGGAACGATTTTGTGATCATTTGAATTTTTACTGAAACTTTGAACGGCTCTCCTGAAGAATGGTCTTTTTCGCGATAGGGGTCTCTTTTCCGCGTACGGTGCGATATGATGTATTTTTAAGGAAAATATAAAACTGGTTTTAAATATATGATGATATTTTTTGATTTATATGATCAGGTTTTTAAATTTGTGTTTTATTTCAGGAAAGATGAATTTTTTCGAAAATAATGTGTATCCCACACCTCTGAGGAATACCCCGGTTCTACCGATACTTCTGCTATCACTTGCTCAGCAAACGAATGCTCCTAAAACAACCAATACCTTTAAAGATGAGTACGACTTCATTGTAGGTAAAATAAATGTCTATTTATTATTAAATAATTTTTTCCACTTTCTTTATTACTTAAATCCTAATTCATTTGTTTAAATTTAAGTCCATTAACTCTTTCACAGGGTTCAAATAAACATTTCAAGAAGTTTGTGGCATTCTAGAAAATATCATTTCTAGCTTAATTCTTTTTTTTTTAAGAATTATATATTCAAAAACAAAAACTATATCAAAATAAATAAGACACTCGTACCAATTTTATAATTCAATCAACCGTAAAATAAAACTGTTTTCGTGTGCTTTTATTATTTCGTATTCTTTTTTGTTTATTTATGTTTTCTTACTAACACTAAACAATGACGATTATGAAAAAAAACATCACTGTCAAAAAGCTTGTGCTTTTAAATTATCTCATTTTACAATGTAAAAAACTTTAATACCTTAAATATAAACTATATTTATGTGTTTTATTATTTCTCTTTCTTTTTGTTAGTTTTTTCTCACTAGTTCTTAAAAATGACTATTATGATAAAAACATCGCTATAAAAGACTTGTGCTTTTTAATTATCTCTTTTCACAGTATAAATGACCTTAAAGGAAAGTTGTTTTATGAGCTTAAATACCTTAAAGTAAAACAGTTTTAAATTTTTGTTTTATTTTTTCTCGGTTTTTTTAGTTTATTTTTCTCACGATCACTTAAAATGATCATTATGATAAAAACATCAATGTTCAAACAACTTGTGCTTTTATAAAATCTCCTTATACAATATAAAATGCATAAAAATCCTTAAAATAAACTTCTTTGCTTTTAAAAAAATATTTTCCGTTCTTTTTATTTACTTCTTTTCTCACAAAAGCACTTAAAAATGATGATTATGATAAAAACTTCAATGTCAAAAAAGTGTTTGTGATTTTTTAATAATCTCCTCTTATAATATAAAAAACCTTTAATGCGTTAAAAAAACTGTTTTCTGTGTTTTTATTATTTCTCTTCCTTTTTGTCAGTTCATTTTTTTCTCACTAGCACTTAAAAATACTAGTATTAAAAAAGCATCAGTGTCAAAAACTGATTTTCGATAACTTCTTTTACTATGTACTAAGATTCCAATGTAGGGTCATTACCGATAAATATTGCAGTAAAATTTTATCAAATGTTCTTCTACCTAGTAATTATAGAATTACGAATTTTTTTCAGAAAGCTTTTGTATCTCTTAGGTCTCCATTAAGATCTTAAAAGTGATACCTTGTGTGAAACTTTGAAAAAAATGTTTCTGGATTGCATATTTGGATATTTTGTACTGTTTCAAGAAACATATTTAAATTTCCCATGCGTTTATGAAATAGTTCTGTAACTACAGCCTTCTAAAGAGATATCACTCTTCAGTTAGAAAGTTACGGTTGCTAGGGACCTACTGAGTTCTGTCGTTCTTTTAGCAATCGGCGATCATTATTTGTTTCTCATTCCAATTATTTAAGATTAAAATAAAACATATCTTAATATCATCTATCTTTAATATCATCTATCTATATACTTATCTATCTGTAACACCAGAATCAGTCTTTTTATCCTTACATGCATTTTCTGACAATTGCATTTTTCAAAATTGCTTCTGTCAAAATTACTGCAACTCTATTGCAACAAAATTGCTATTACAAATCACCCTTTTTTCTTCTTATTTTGTAAATGTTTGTCGACACAATGACGTATAAATCTTTGATTGCATGAAAAATGTAATTTTGGCCACCAAAAAAATTATGAGATTGTTTAGTGAAATTTAAAAATTTATTCAAAACTCAGTCAATTTTTCAAAATTAAGCTTTTTTGACAATCTTAGGTCATCGTATAGGCATTACCGTCTTGTTTAATATTTTTAACCTTTTTAGTTCAACCACTGTGAAGGCCGCAATTACTAAAGAACTAGAGGATTTTTTTTAGATACTTGGGAGATTAAATTTTGGAAACAATAAATTGTTTTGTTATTCTTTTTATTATGAATTCATTAGTACACATATATCCTAAAAAATCGGGAAAAAAACTTTATGTAGTCGTACTTTTTACTTTCAATTATCTAATATAAAAAACAAGTTTTGAAAGTATTGCGATGGGATCAAAAAGCCGAAATGGGGATTTTGTGTTTTCTACACGTTTTAGAGAATGCCGATTTTTTTAAAAGTGATTTTTGAATGTTGGTCAATCTGTCAGACTGTCTACTTGAAACCACTCTAAAGTTTGTACTGAAAAGGATTCTTCTTCTTCATCTCCACTGCAACTAGTTTCCAGCTAAGGCTTTAGTTTAAACCATCCCTAACTATCCGACGTCACAGCTCTCCATCGGCTAACACCAAGACTCCCTAGCTACTTCTACAAATTGTCCTACCATCTTGATCGTGGCCTTCATATTCTTTTTTCTTCTGGTTTATGGAATGTTACACTTTTTATTATGTTTTCGTCTTCATATCTATGAATATGGACAAGGCATCGAAGTAGAGACACTTTTATGACTTTTACTGTATTAAAATTGAAAGTCGTGTGGTATTACATACTTCTAGTTTTCATAAAAAAATCAACAATATCATCTAAGTTTTAGGTCACTTTAGTTGTGTCTTTTGAAAGTACTTTTATTGAATACTAAGAATAAAAACACTCTGCCAACTTGAATTAACCAAACTAAAAACTTTCTACTTGCTGTAGAAAGCATTTTGAAACATGAAGCTCAGGTAAACTACTATTTCGTAACTACTTAAAAGAAAACTTAAATTTAGTTGGCGGTGGTTCTGCCGGAGCCGTGGTTGCCAGTCGTCTCTCAGAATATACATGTGTCAGCGTTCTATTGCTGGAAGCTGGGAAGTCCCCGCCTTTATTAAATGATGTGCCAGTGCTGGCAAGAAACTTCTGGTTTACAGACATTGACTGGCAGTACAAGACAGTTCCTCAAAAGTATTGTGGAGATGGGCTGGTAAACAAGGTGAGAAAACTTTCAGCTGTAATATTTTGTGCAATAATTATATTTGTGTTAACATTTTAGTTGCAGTAGCTTTTTGTTTTTGTCTGCATATCATGTTTTATGAATAGCGTTAGGAAATCCTTATTTCTCTTCTTCTTTATCGTTCCCTAGACCAGGTCAAACCGCGACAATTGTTTCAAAATTTAGTCCTCGTCTCCCATTAACTGCTCCAATGGGGCACCAATGCAAACAAGATGATAGTTAGTTCTTGATTACTTAAGACATCACGCGCAGCGAAATAATAATCTTCATTTTTTTTTTTCATTTTTTGACAGCAAGTGCTTTGGCCGAGTGGCAAAGGTTTAGGTGGATCCAGTCTCCTTAACGGTATGATGTATGTCAGAGGCAACCACAAGAACTACGACGACTGGGCTAAAGTCGGAGCAAAGGGTTGGAACTACTCGGAAGTACTTCCTTACTTCAAGAAACTGGAAGACAATAAAGATTATACTAATGGTAAATTCCGTTGTAATGCTTTTACATATTTGAAAACACGTTATGTCTTAGGGCTTTGTGTCACGGTCCTGTCTGCACTACAGACAGCTTTTACGAAGACTGATTGGTATGTTGGTGAGGTAATCTACCAACCTAGCAACCAACCAACCATCGTTAAAGCTTCCATCTGTGAAAAAGGTCACAGATGCTTGAATTTCTCACATACAAGAATTTACATTTCAATAATAATTTTTGCCTGAAGTTTGATGTACATCATTAGTTACCAAAAATTATGAAAATAAAACGTTTTATATGTGGAAAGTAATTAAAAAGTCCACTAATAGTTGAATTAGTATTTTCTGTATAATTTAAAAATCTAATAGCAATTTTCAATAGGTTTTGAATACGCTAATTATATTGATGATGAGAGATAGTCGTTGTCATAGGAGCAAGAGAGTGGTTTACTATTCTCATATTTGGTCAAATAAAAAAAATGATGGTGGTAGGTATAATATTTTACATTGTAATTATTATTATTGTGAATTTTTTAATTAATGTATGAAAACATCCTCGTATGTAGAATATCATGGTGTCGGTGGTCCGGTAACAGTACACAAACCCCGATACGCAGCTGAAGTTAAAGAATCCCTTCTGGAGACATCTAAGTTATTCGGCTATGAAGTACTTGATTCCAATGGTGCCACACAAACAGGCAAGTTACTAGCATTAACTTTTTAAGCTTCAAGTGCATAATGCTGCTAGTTGGCACTATTCACTTTAATTCACTTAAATGACTTTTAAGTAGAGTTGATGTTCAGCAACTTTAGAGATTTGTTATCCATTGGAGGCTTAGGCTACATTGATATTATATAGAATGAAAAAAAAACTATTTCGAGAAAAAATGATTTTATGTTGCATACAATTGAAAGGATACAATGCCCCTAAATTTATTGTATCATCCTCATCATTCTCAATGATGAGTCGATGGCATTGTCAATGTTTTAAAAAATTCAAATAATGGTGTTTCAGATCAACAACATCAAAAGAAAATATTTTTCTCTTTATGTATGACCATCAAAGATCAATAAATTTTTGGAGTAAAAAAAATCATGCGTTAGAGGGTTAATAATAACGGCCCAATTTTTATATATACATAAATTCAGGTGTGCAAAACATTTTATATAAACATATTTAATTGTTTGGACAAGGATCGGCGAATTCACAGTACTTCGGATCATCTCCACATCCTATTCTAGTCAAACAAAAAATAATTTCCTCATTTAAAAAGGGAGTTACCAAAACCCTACGTTACTTAGGAAATTAATTTTTCTAATAAATAAATATTCTTAATTTTATTTCAAGTATGTTTTTTTAAATAAAAATAAGGACAACAAATAGTTTTTATATAGTTGTTTTTAAATGTCAAAGACGGGATCACTGATATCCACCAGATCCCTTACACTGCGTGTTAAATGTTCTCTTTTACAGAGAACAATAAACACACAGAGGCGCATGATGCTTTTAATTTCAGTGTCTAAATGTCAAATACAAATTTTTAGGTTATTATGATCATCAGGCCAATCATCGCAACGGTCAACGATGCAGCACAGCAAAAGCGTACCTGGTGCCCGCTGAGGACCGTGAAAACTTGGATATTGTAACACATGCTTTTGTAAAAAAGGTAATGAGAGACATCTAAATACTTTCTGTTAAACTTGTTTGTAGCGCACTTTATGCTGATGTAAGACTGTCGATTCATTTAGGACTAAATTAAATTTAGACAAGGCTAAAATTTATTTGTCTAGACTAGATTAATCTTTTCGACTAGATTAGACTATCTGACTTTGACTCGACAATACTAACTTAGACTAGACTAGCGTTTAGACTAGACTAGTTTATTATATAATCATTTAATGTACAGTGACAACTTTTTTAAAACTAAACTATACAAAAACATTTTTTATGGTGCTTAATATTTCCAAATATTTGGGTCGATTAAAATAAGTAAACAAAGATGCGATAAGAATTTGTGTCCAGTAACATGTAATCCATTGTGTCCAGTAACATGTTATATTTTGGAATTCATAATATAAAAGAAAAAAAACCATATTTCTGAATCTAGAGGATGATTTAGTTACTAATATTTGCACTTATTAGTAACAGATCTTTTCGTCACTAAATTTGTGGCACGTGATTCTTTATTTTCATTTTTTCTTAATATTTATTTCTATATATGATTTAAAATTGATGTTTATCCCTTTCCTTCAGGTTGTCATTGAGGATCATCAAGCAGTTGGGGTGGAATTCGACCACGGTGGGTCCTCGCACACCGTGAGAGCAAAGCGAGAGGTCATCATGTCCGCAGGGGCAGTCAACAGCGCCCAACTTCTTATGCTGTCTGGGATAGGACCGAAGGAACACCTCCAGAAACTGAATGTGAGGAAGTACACAATTTGTATTTTTTTTATGTCACCAAGATCAATGGGTGTAACGTTACTCGAATTTAAGAGTAATCTGTCTAAAATACAACGATTAGAGGAACTTACACAAAATGTCATGCAACTTTTCACAGACTGCATGTCGTTTGGGATAGGATGGAAGGAACACCACCAAAAAACAAATGTGAGGAAGGGCACCTTCTAATTTTATATCTGAATATCACAATCTAAATAAAATCATGCACTTCATTCCCGATGGTAAGGAAAAGTGGGTTTAGGAAAAGGTTACTTCAAATACCAATACAGGATGAGTGATTTGAACAGATGTTTTTCTCTATCTAAACGCCTTATAACTGCTAGTTTGGACTCTTCCATAAAACCGTCCCGAGCTGCAGGATTTAGGAGATGTATAATTCTGCCACAAAATTTTAAAAATGATAGAAATATTCATATTTGGAACAAAAAGCTCTATATTTTTATTGTATTATTCAAAAGTGAATGTGGAATGGTATCTATGAAAAGAAAATTATTTGACTTGAAGTACCTTTCATGTAAGATGCGTAACTAGTAGGATAATGAAGCGGTACATAAAACACTTTTCTTTCAGATTAAAGTTGTAGAAGATTTGCCAGTAGGTGATAACTTCCAAGATCACCCTGCGACTCCTATACCAATTGGAGTGCATTCAAGCGTTAAAACGATATTACAAAGAGCGCAAAGTCCAAGAGGATTTTTTAATTACCTTCACGACAGATCAGGTAATATTTAAAATTGTTTAGATATTAACATGGATTTTTTCCACTAATCTCCGTTTGGGTTTTAAAACATAACTTATGAATATAGAACTACTCGTACTACTATCAGTTAATTACCTACTTGTTTTGAAAATTCAATTTTGTTGTTTCATTTGGGAGATTGAGACATTAGTTATATCGATGTGATAAACATGAAATCACATAAGAGAGAATAGAATTTACCAATAATTATTTTTTAAAATGGGACGATCTTGCTTTGATTTTTGGTAAATGTAATGCTCATACTACAACTTCGTACATGCTCATACAATCTAAAAAGTAATCCTGGTGAACCACATATGATGATTAACATTAGTTAACAGTTGATGATGAGTGGAATGGGTATCTTATTTGTAGAGGCTCATATTGTTAATCTTGAAATCGATGTAAAATTGCATGATTGATACTTCAGTCGCTTATAAGCGGTGCGAATGACTAAAATAGATAAAGAAAGTATATTGTTGTTTTTAAAATAAGTTCAAAACAGTTTTTATGTTATATATTTTGCTTACGTTTTCTGCTACTATTTTCATAAACATTCGGTACTTTTGAAATCTTATATTTTTTATTAAACTGTACAAGAGTTCTATTTTTTTTCATTAAAATCAATTTTTTAAACTGGGCAGGTCCTTTAGCATCCACGGAAGCTGTAACATTAATAACATTTTTGAACGGAGAAGGACTTCGTCCAAAAGAAGATATTCCAGATTTTGAGAATTATTATGCTGAACTTCCATCATTTGATTATGCGAAGCAATTTGGAATGACGCCAGAGGTAATATATTAACCTATATTCCATGTAACTTTATTTAACCCTGAACAAAATTGTGACTCATCAATAAAATATTAAAAATTTTGGACAGGTTACGGAAGGCACATTTGGCCCCTACAGAGACTCAACAGTTGTCTTATTATTAGCTCAACTCGTGCACCCAAAGAGTCGAGGAACAGTGAGGCTCAACTCTACAGACCCTTACGAGCCTCCACTAATTGATCCAAATTATTACGAAGATCCTCAGGACTTAAAGGATATGGTAGAAGGTTGGGCTCATATATTGAAAAATACATAAACTTAAAGTGCTGATAAAAATGTTAAAGTTTATAAAATGTTCACAACGAATTTAGAATAAAATTAATTTTCTAAAATGTTGTTGAGTTTCCAAATTTGACCAATTAATTTTTTTCCAATTTAAAAAAAAAATATTTAAAAGTTATTTTATCGTTTATCTTGAATTAGATGAAAGCTAATACATATTAGTTTTACTTGAATATAAGGGGGAGTCTTGATTATTTAAGTTGTAATAATTTACTTAATCCATTGATGCATATAGCTTCATTATTCATTTAGAACTTCGAAGTTTCTAAATTTATTGATTAAATGCTTTTGATATAAGTGTCGAAATTATCATTATTCTTAGGAAATGTTCTAAACATGGCTAAAAAAGCAAAACTGATAACGATATATTTCTTAAAAAGTTTCATAAAACTGCAGTTCTTTAATTAATTTATTTAGTCTGATATCTTTATAATTCAAATATCTTTCATACAGCTATAAAAACAGGCATCAAGATAGCAACAAGTGAACCTATGCAGAAGTTTGGGGCTCGCTACTTGGACAACAAGGTGCCAGGATGCGAAAACTTCTCTGGCGACGAATACATCGAGTGCATCGCCAAGGCTGTGCCAGTCACAACCAGTCACCAAGTTGGAACGGCAACCATGGGAGATCCAAATGACCCAACTACAGTTGTAGACCCAGAACTAAGGTATATTTTACTGTAAATTATATCTTTTGCTAGATAAATTCAACGTAAAGTAAATAGACAATGTTTTGCTATGTGGCGGCTTAATCATTAATCGATTATAAACAAGTTCATTTCGAGTTTTATGTTGTAGATGCGTTTAGCAGGTTAAAGGAAACTTAGAGCTTAAAGTATATTAAAAAAATGATATTGTCTTAAATTATTTTCATTATTCTAATTGCAACAATAATGTTATTAAGTCAGTCAAGCAAAATGAAACCTTTAAACGTCATAAGTACTTTTCAATTTTATGAACCACTCTGAAGAAACAATTTTTCGTCGTTAATGAACATATATTTGTGGCTGTTAAATTAAAGTATTGAAATTTCCAACCTATGTTCCTCGTATGTGTTACACGAGATTATACATTTTGAGAGATTCACTAATTGATTTTTCGACATTTAGTTGATTAAAATTTCTCTGTCATGAAAAAATAAATGTTTTAAATTATTCGATTTAAAATGCTACGTAATTTTCTTTAAAAAACAGTGTGAAATCTAGCAATTCAATCCAGTATGTTACAATATGTTAAACGAACTCGTATATAATTTTACGATTTGATTTGTTTATAAACAACTAAGAAAATGTTCTTTTAAGAACCTCTAATTTGCTGTTGAAAAGATCGTTTTCTTCAACCTCTCACGTTCAGATGACTTTATACTTTTTTATATTTCCAGAGTAAAGAATATAAAAGGCCTGCGTGTGGTGGACGCTTCAGTCATGCCTCTTGTACCGTATGGAAACACCAACATCCCGACTATCATGGTAGCTGAAAAAGGATCGGACATCATCAAGAAAAGCATCGAGTGCGATAAAATAGTTCCTCTTGTTAGTCGAGATGATCCGAACTCCCCAAAGTACGAGAAACCCGGAGGATTCATCAGCTTTGTCGCTGGTTTCAACTTAATAATTCTAAATATTATTGAGTTCCCTTTCAGTTTTTCTCCCACTTTAGTAGACGCGTTTGAGCGTATTTTGTCAGCAATAGCTCTGGTGTAATTTTTTAAAAATAACTATATATTTTTTATTGTGTTTTTTACTTTGTTTGGAGGTTCAAAATATGTAGACTTGTGTTCGGAAAGGTGAAATTTGTCTCTAAATTGTTTATGTAAAATGTATTGTGTGTAATTATAGATTTATTTAAATTGATTTAAATTATTGTATATTATCTTTGCAGACATAAACTTATCAATGCAACTTAATATGATTTTTGCAATTTTCTTTGCTTGAAAATTGCAATAATTACTATTGTTGTTAAAAGATTAGTTTTCCTGATAACTTTTATGAAATTTTTTTTTTCAAATTTGCGCGTTGCTTGGCCAAGTTAAAATTACTATATTTTATTTGCATTGTTGTATAAAAAATTAATGTATAAACTCTGACAATAAAAAATAAATGTTTTGAGAATTATTGTTTTCTTTATTAATATTCATATAAATTTTATTACACATTAAATGCATATTGCAGAGTGCAGGAACTAATACAAACTAAATAAGATCTATATCTATGTTAACTCTCTAATGCATGACCTTATTTTTTCACTCCAAAAAAAATATTTTGATCCTTGACAGTTATGCATAGAGGGAAAACGTTAAAAAATATCTTTGTGCGAAATATTAATTAATTAAAATTTTACAACATTAACATCGCTATAGACTTAGCATGATGCAGTAAATATGGTGAAATTGTATAAATTTAATTGAATACGACAATAAAACTTTTTTTCTTTAAATGCTTATCGGCAATACCACAACTGATTGCATTCTATCATATGTCTTACACCTGGTATTTAAAGAATTTTTTTAGAAAGCTTTTATTACCGTAGGTCTCCATCCCAATCTTAAAAGAACTACTTTTATCAAATAATAATAAAAACTCTGCCACAATTCGAGTTGAAGATAACTCAATTGTTTTGACTTGCGCTAAACAAAACACTGCGCTTTAAAACATGAAACTCAAGAGAGTGATCTACTATTTTACAACTAATTTAACGAAATATTCCTACATTTAGTTGGAGGTGGTTCATCCGGTGCCGTGGTTGCCAGTCGTTTCTTAGAGTATTCCTGTGTCAGCGTTCTATTGATGGAAGCTGGGAAGTCCCCGCCTTTGTTGAAGTGGCTAATTTCTTGACCCACTTTTCCATGCCACCAGACTTCTTGAGAAGGGCTATATTTAGAATGTGATATTTTATTCAAATATACAATATACATGGTTTAACGTTTGGTGTCACGTTACTCAGTAATATTTGCCACCGACAGCTTAGTAAAATAAAGTTACAGAAGGTATAAAGAGGCAAAATTCCCCAGCTAAAAAAATCAGCAAAAAACCTGAATGGAAAATGCAGAAATGCAGGTTTTTTGAAGAGAAATGAAGGTTTTATGAAGAGAAATGTTTTCAGCATTTAACCTGCAGTATTTATACGGGTACGGTGCTGAAAAATTCAGCAAATAAATTTCAGCAGGAAAACTGCATGTTTTGGATGAGAGATAAAGCTTTTATGCAGGAAAATTTTTTCAGCATAAAACCTGCAGTACTTTTACAGGTATTATGATGAAAAATTCAACAACTAAATTTCAACACAAAAACTGCTTCTTTCGGACGAAAGATAAAGATTTAATGCAGGGAAATGTTTTCAGCATTAAACTTGCAGTACTTTTAAGGGTATTGTGATGAAAAATTCAGCAACTAAATTTCAGCAAAAAACAATGCTTTTGAAGAGAGATGAAGGTTTTATGCAGGGAAAATGTTTTTTTAAAGGTATTGTACTGAGAAATTCAGCAACTAAGTTTCAGCTGGAGAACTGCAAGTTTGTAAAACTTTTTTTAAGGTGATTTTTTTTTTATTCTTAAAGAAAACTGCAATTTTTTTAAAGGATTCATCCTAAAAGAACAAAGAATTAGCCGTTTCAGTTCTACATGAAAACAGCAATTTCTCTTAAAATTTTATGCTGAAAAATACCTTTATTTAACCTTATACTTTTTATTACCTTTCTTTAGAGTTTATTTTTTAACCTATATTTTAAAGTACGCTTAAAATGCTGTTTTATCTTTAAACTCACATTTCAATAGCACTTAATGTGCAATTTTATGTAAAAAATTATCTAAACTTTCTCAGAAAATAAGGACAATATTTCAAGCAAAGTATTTTGTCTAAAAAACTTTCTGCAGAAAATTAATACAACATGTGCATAATTCTTTATAGCATAGAGTTATACATAAAGCCTGCAGGGGCCAAAATCTTTTTCTGCAACAATGTCGACAAGCTGCTCAAGGGAAATTACAAACCAATAACTTCCATGGTGCTGCATTATCATACCAGTGTAAACTTTTTTTTGACGACTCTAATGAAGCCTCATTGAAAATAAGTATCAAATGGGTTGACCAGTTGTGAGTTTATTTGAAGTTATTTTTAAAAAATAATGTGTGCGTTAACCCCAAAAATACTGTAAATTTTTTTGTAGTGAATCTTTATCTTAAAATTGCTCTTTATTTTTTTTTAAATTAGTTTTGATATTTTACACTTGTAGTAATTGTATCCCAGTTAAAAATTGTTGGAATTTTTCCGCGGAAAAACATTTAATTTTTAATGTAAACATTTGCAGTTTATTGGCAAATTTTGCAGCAAATTAGCTTAATATGTTCAAATCGCAGATCTAGATTTTGTTAATCTGTAACTTCTAAAAATTCAGAAACGATATCAAAGCTATAATTGGCGATTCAAATTCTTTTTTTCCAATTTCCATGGACGTTTTTGACTTGATTTTGCAAAAAAGAAGAAAATAATGCCACCTATATAAAGAGACAGTAAAATTTAAACGAAAAAAAGCAGATTTAAAAATTATTTGCTTAATATTTCAGTTTGCTCAATAGGTTTGCTCTCACCTTTTTATAGAAAATTTAAAAATAAATTAATCTTAATTCTTAAGATATATTTTTTTTCTAACTCAAAAATTTGCATCCAATTTATTTATTACCACCTTAGAACAATTAATTAAATCCAATTTAAATATTTTTAAATAAAAATCGTAGACAAATTGTACGCAAAATCATGAATCAAATTTATTGACTATAATCGAATCCATGGAGTGTGTAATTTTGTATGTTCTAGTTATAAGATATACCATTCCTAATTTTAAAACGCGCTCCAATTTGCAAGCTCCAATACCGCAGTTGGTAGCGCGCTGAACAGCTACACAAATACCCCCAGATCAAATCCCGTGTTCTTTCCTTCCTACTTGGGTATAAATACAACTCAACTTCAAAATCTTCACTTATCCTGCAGTTTTTTAAATGTTTTTCCAATGAAGGAAATATTAAAGTTTTTTGATGAAGGGAAAATGGAGGCTTTTGATGAAGGAAAAGTGAAGGAACTTGGTACCTAAAACTTCACTTATCCTGCAGTTTTTATAAAGGTTTTTTTAATGAAGGAAATATAAAGGTTTTTTGGTGAAGGAAAAATGGAGGTATTTGGAACCAAAAACCTTCACTTATCCTGCAGGTTTTCGAATGAAGGGAAAATAAAGGTTTTTTGATGAAGGTTTTTGGTTCCAAATACCTGCAGTTTTCCTGCAGCTTTCCTTCAATTTTTTTTCAAGGTTTTTTGCTGCTTTTTTTAGCTGGGTCTTTTCCCACTTCTCAACTCTGACGAGAAACCTAAATTTTTTTAATAATAATTTTTATTTCATAACACATATGATTGCACATGCGCTTGCAGTCTGTGGAAAATTGCAAGACATTTTATGTAAGCTCCTCTCATGATTTTAGTTTAGCCAGTTTACTTCAGAAACCGTGTAACGCTACACCCTTTTATCTTGGTAACATAAAAAAATTATAGTGAAGGATTACATTGTTTTCTTCCTTACATTCATTTTTTGGAGGTGTTCCTTCAGGACTATCCGAGACAGCAAATGAAGTTAAGCTGTGTTAACGGTCCCTGCGGACATGATGACTTCTCGTTTGGCTCTCACGGTGTGAGAGGCTCTCCGTGGCCGAATGCCACCCCAACTGCTTGATGGTTCTGAATGACTACCTGATATTCAAGGACATGAATGAAAAGCACATTTTGAAACAAATATTAAAATTAATTTTTTTTTAATAAAACAATAAAATTAAAGAACCAGGTTCTAGAAATAAAGTGCGAAAACGCCTTGTAACAATTATTTCAAAATGGTAAAACGACCAACACGTAGTAATAGTTAGAGTATTAACTTAAACCTAAACTCCAAAACTGTTTTACTTTATATTGATTTGCACAGCAAGGTCCTTTTCTTTATATTTCAAATTGCAGAGTTTAACTTATTAGCAAACGCTAATCTGAATCTAATCTAGTCTAAAATATATCTACAGTCTACTTCAGGACATAATTCGTTCCATGTAAGTTTAAAAATAAAATATTTGCATGTCTCATTTGAATCATCAACGTAAAAAAGTATCAATCGAATTTTTATGTTTTGATGTATTCGTATACTAGAGATTCGCAACTCGTTTTTTTCTGATATAATCAATTTTTGTCTCTAGCTCTTAAAAAAAGTGACAATTTGTAGAATTATACCCCTTTGTATACTTCTAAAATACAAACTCTGATGGCAATAAGATATCTGTTGTTGTTGTTGTTGTCGTGTCCATGTTGTGTGCAAAAAACTAGATGGATCCGAAGCTGTCGTAGACAGCTTTCGCTATTTCTTCTGCATCTTCGGAGAGAATTAAAATTTCTGGGTCTTCAAAGCCAATCCTGAAGAGCCTGGCTTGAATTGCTGGGCAGCCAAATATATGCTGCGGGGACAGTTGGACACCAGGACAGTTTGGGCAGTTTGTGGAGAAGCTTCTTTGTCCTTCCGTTGAGATTTTCATTCCTTTTAAATGTTTTGTTCGTAGTCTGGCTATTATTGAAGATATTGTACGGTTACAATTTAGAGCAGGGATGGAATATTAATAAGATATCTAATTTCTAGTTTAGGTATCTTCTGAGGAAGATGTCATCGCTTTTTTTGCTTTTTAATAAAAGGTTGTGGACATATTTGGCATATAAATATCTTTGTTAGTGAATCATAGAAGTGACATTAGTACCAAAGACTCTAATTTTGTCTACATAAAGATTTTTTCGAATCTCATGTAAATCCATATAATGTTCACCATTAGTCGCTCGTGGGTACCTTCGTAAGGTAATTTTTTAATCCTAGCACGAGGTTCAAGAAACATATTCCACACACAATACAACGACAATTTTTATGAAAAAAGCGTTTAAGCCAAATGATTTTCGTATCTCCTGAAAACTTTTAAGAATGTCGATTGACCCTTTTTTACATATAATGCTTTTTTTGCATTTTTTACAAAAGCATGTGTTACAATATCCAAGTTTTCACGGCCTTCAGCGGGCACTAGTTAAGCTTTTGCTGTGCTGCATCGTGCATCGTTGACCGTTGCGATGGTTGGCCTGATGAACGTAATAACTTAAAATTTACATCGTTTCCGGCTGCCTATTTCTAGCCTCCTTTAGGAGCTTTAACACAGCCAATAACGCCTCGTAATTTAGAACCCTGGTCAAGTCACGAGGTCGACACCTGAGCGGGCACACGGCGGAACTTCGAGCGACATCGTACGCTTACGCCGTCGGGACTTTGGACTCCACAGATTTAACGATCACGTCTGTCCCAGTGTACTCGGGCCCATCCATGAATTGAGGATTTTTCTACTATTTCCAGCACAGATCCGATTAATTAATTGACTGGCATTAGGTGGGATTCGAATCCCCGCACTCCTGAGAAGGTTGAATCCCTAGGCTGATGCCCTAACCACTGGGCCACGGACGGGCCTGGTAATACAGGTATTTGATGTTCGAGTTTCGATGTGTGTATTCTTAGTGCATTATCGCCAATTCTACGATAGGGTAATAAAAGTATGGCAGCTCTAAAAACGGGAAAATTCCGTTTTCATCTCTTCGCTCGTGGTTTACGGACATTTTCCGTTTTTAGCCTACTTTCTCTTTTTTAATTCGAAAGAATTAAAAAAATGAAAAAGTAGGTATTGACATGCGGTCGATGTCCGTCTGTCCGTCTGTCTGTCTGTCTGTCTGTCCGTCTGTCCGTCCGTACCCCCTTCCAAAATCGGTTCTAATCATCGGATCTTAAAAATTCTTTTTTTGTTAGAAAGCTATAACCTCAGATACCCAACTTTCATACTTTTTGTCCGTCTGTCTGTACGTCCGGACGGACATAAATCTACTATCTGTCGGCGAATTTCCCATTGAATTAGCATTGAAATTCAATTTTGAGTCATTTAAATCACTGTAGGTATTGAAATGCGGTTTGATGTCCAACTGTCTGTCTGTCCATCTGTCTGTCTGTTCGTATGTCTGTCTGTTCGTATGTCTGTCCGTCTGTCTGTCCGCCTGTCTGTCCGTTTGTCCGTCTGTCTGTACCCCCCTTCCAAAATCGGTTCTAATCATCGGATCTTAAAAATTCTTTTTTTGTTAGAAAGCTATGACCTCAAATACCCAACTTTCATACTTTTTTGTCCGTCTGTCTGTACGTCCGGACGGACATAAATCTACTATCTGTCGGCGAATTTCCCATTGAATTAGCATTGAAATTCAATTTTGAGTCATTTAAATCACTGTAGGTATTGAAATGCGGTTGATGTCCATCTGTCTGTCTGTTCGTATGTCTGTCCGTCTGTCTGTCCGCCTGTCTGTCCGTTTGTCCGTCTGTCTGTACCCCCCTTCCAAAATCGGTTCTATCCCTCGGATCTTAAAATTCTTTTTTTGTTAGAAAGCTATGATCTCAGATACCCAAACTTCATACTTTTTGTCCGTCTGTCTGTACGTCGGACGGACATAAATCTACTATCTGTCGGCGAATTTCCCATTGAATTAGCATTGAAATTCAATTTTGAGTCATTTAAATCACTGTAGGTATTGAAATGCGGTTGATGTCCATCTGTCTGTCTGTTCGTATGTCTGTCTGTTCGTATGTCTGTCCGTCTGTCTGTCCGCCTGTCTGTCCGTTTGTCTGTCTGTCTGTACCCCCCTTCCAAAATCGGTTCTAATCATCGGATCTTAAAAATTCTTTTTTTGTTAGAAAGCTATGACCTCAGATACCCAACTTTCATACTTTTTGTCCGTCTGTCTGTACGTCCGGACGGACATAAATCTACTATCTGTCGGCGAATTTCCCATTGAATTAGCATTGAAATTCAATTTTGAGTCATTTAAATCACTGTTGCCAAATCAACAATGGCATGAGATACTTTATTTAAACATATTTGAAGCAAAATAATATTTTCATGAATCAGTTTGGAATGACGTCATAAAATGTAGAATAATTTGATTCTTTGATTATTCATTAATTATCTACCAAGAAAGCGGCAAGGCATACTTTTGCATGCAATTATGCTTAGTTTTAATTTACATTTCTTGTTTTTTAATGCAGTTCGGAGTAGTTTCATTACTTTTGTTATTAATAAATATTTATTCTTCGAACTACAAATAAATCACGAGCAGATGATAAATAATATTTAATTAATTTGCGAACGAATATTAAGGAAAATAGTTGATTTTGGCTTTTAGAAGTTTAAATTATAGCTGGGTGCTGTGTTTCGATTTTTTTTTCTAATGTGTATAAATCTAGTGTAGAAACGGCTGTTGATGATATTTACTTTAGGAACCTAGTTTTTTTCCCGATTAGAACTTCAGTAAGTATTTAAGTAACAGGAAAGTAGGCTATTTTAGTTCTTTATGAACTTCTTGTTAGAAAGAAAGACCCGTTTTCAGAAGGAAAAACACGTTTTCAGTCGTTACGGGAAAGTTCCGTTAAAATCAGTACTTTTTCTCCTGAAATTTCAGGTTTTTTTTAACAGTGTGAGCTAACTCAAAACTATTTATAGACCAGATATGAAAATTATTTGTTTAAAAACATTTTAAATAAAACTAAGAACTAATTAAGAAAGTAAAAAAACAATCTTCATATGTCCAAAATGTTAAGTTTCTTGACAATATTTAGAAAACCTCAATTTATGTATGTAAAAATTTTGGTGTTTATTTATTAGTAAAATGTTATTAATTATAAAAGTAGCAACTTGCCTGTTTGTGTGGCTAAATTGGAATCATGTATTTCATAACCTATAATAACTTAGATGTTTATAGAAGAGATTCTTTTTCTTCAGCTGCGTATCTTGGTTTATGAACTGTCACCGGACCACCAACACCATGGTATTCTAAAGATATAGATGTTCAAACTCGTTAACTTATAAATTTTACTTCCCTATACTCAACAAAGACAAGCTACATAAATGCAACTCTCATTATTTTTTGTAATCCATGACTCTTAGTCATCAAGAGTTTAATTAGCGCATTCAAAACCTATTAGAAATCGGAATTATTCTTAAAAATTACACATTACAAAATAGTTTTACTATAATAGTAGACTTTTTTAATAACTTCGTTTGACAAATATTATTATTATTATTATAATTGTTTGGTGGCTAATGGCTTATTGAAATGGTTCGAATATTTTGTTTAAAAATTACTTATTGATATTCAAAAAATATTCGAACTTATTTTAAAAAGTGGTAATGTAGAGACCTGTAAGTCAGCTACATTTATCGTATAAAAAAACGTAGGGAAAATATGCAATACAGCCGGAAAAATGTGGCTTATATAATATTTTTTTGCCCTGGATTAACACAGAGGAGAGGATATTTAGAGACCCGTGATCACTCGGGCTAATTCGCTCTTAACGAGCACGATATCGTAGTGTACTCGACACGAGAAATTTTTGGTGGGTTTTTCTCTAGCACGAATACGTCTATAATATAGCGACGATAGAAGCAAAAACACCTTCAGTGAGAGTCAATTATCGACCTCGGCCACTGAAGGGCCCCATTAAAAGGAAATGTACCATTGTTATAATCTTTGTTGTGCATCAGTTTCTTGAAGTAGGGAAGTACTGCCGAGTAGTTCCAACCCGTTGCTCCTTGTTTCGCCCAGTCGTCATGCGTTCCTATGGTTGCCTCTGACATACAAAATACCGTAGGTTGAGGAGACTGGATCCACCTAAACCTTTGCCACTCGGTCATAACACTTGCTGTCAAAAAAGGTTTAACACTTTCAACTGTTTAACACTTTAGCTGCGTATGATTTTTGCTATTGCGTAACATGCCATAAGAATGGCATCATCTAATCCTTAGTTCTGGATGCCTTAATGCACCTTGCGGTGCGAAAATGTTAAGTGGTTATTATAATTTGGTACAAAAGGGACATATTCTCGTTAAATTTATAATTCATCGATGGAATAAGTAGGAAATTTTTGTAATTTTACATGCAGTTAAAAAAATATTTAATTAACCATCACTTTTGTTATTTAGTTAGTAATGAGCATTACGTCTTGTTCACTTATGTGTTATGTTTTACTTTGATTTTTGCGAAATAGGACCGAGCATATTTTAGGCTTTAATTAAAAAGGAAAGTTTTTAAACAAGGTAAGGGTGAGGAAAGAGTAAATGAAATTTTTTATTATGTTTCTGGTTTTAAAATATTTCATAGTAACTGGTGGCAATTTGTTCCTTTTGTACATGTTAACATTTGTTTACCTAAGATACCGCTGTACAACTTTTTACAGATTATAATATTGAAACGTAGTCGATAACGAGGCCCATGTTTTATTAAAAATGCAATGGTTTTACTGATGGTTTGCTTGGCTTTGATTTTTAATTATGTATTCGGGCCAAAAACTAAAACAATCATCACTAATGGTTGCACAAAATATTGCAGTTAAATGTTTTCGCACCGTATTTATCAGCCCATCTCCACAATACTTTTGCGGGACTATCTTGTACTGCCAGTCAAGGTCTGTAAACCAAAAGTTTCTAGCACATCACTTATAGGCACTGGGTATTTAAAATCCTTCGAAAATTCAAATTTTTAGTTTTGGTACCATTGCATAGAGGGAGCTGTTCCAGATGGATTAATATATAACTTTAGCAAAAAAATTATTTTAAGGCAATTAATTAAGTAAATCATAATTTATGATTTTAGTTTCGGTTTTGGTTTTCTGGTTTTGGTTTAAACTTTTTCTTGTTTTTTTTAATTATAATTCAAACCGATAAAGGACTGACGCTATGCTAGTTCTTAAGTGCTTGTTTCCATAGATACGCTTTATTACTGCTACATTAGACTGGTACCAGACGTTAGGATTTAGGATATGTGAAATTCTTCTATCAATCTGAAACCATAAAAAATAGAATATATGAATAGAAAATAGAATAGAAAATGGAATACTCATATTATAAACAGTGACATTGTTTTTTTAAATGATAACTCAAAAGATAATGTTTACTGATTTACGAAATAAGCTATTTAAACAACGAAATAAAGTTTATCTAGAAGTAAATTCTTGGATTTTAAATTAAGTTTCATGCAAGAAACGTAAATAGCAAGATTGTAAAGAGGTAAGCAAAACTCTTTTCTTTCAGATTGAAGTCATAGAAGATTTGCCTGTAGGATATAACGCTCACACACACAAGAGATCATCTTTCTATACCTATACCGATTACACTGGATTCAAGATTCAAGCGTTAAAACTATAATACAAAAAGCGGCAACTCCTAGAGGATTTTTTAATTATCTTCACGACAGAACTGGTAATATTTAAAATTATTGAGGACAATAAAATACGATAGATTTTTTGTTTATATACTGATTAAAAAAATCTGTGATTTTACAGAAAGAAACTGACAGTTAGTGTGTCAGAAAAATACCGCATAATGTATGTTTATAATTATTATAATTAATACCGTATTAAATATGTTAATTTTTTTTACCAACAATTCGTTATTTTAACGCAAAATATTTTTAACAGATTAATTGTAGAGTAAAACAAAAGTGTACCACCTCGTCGAGGAATTGAAAACCCGTGTGCCGCAATTTTAGAATATTCTTTTGCACTTTGTTAAGTGAACATGTATATAATATCGCATCAATTTTCAAAACTCCAATTAAAATTTTAAAAAATGGACCTAATGGCTGAAAACTAGTTTTTCGAAAAAATGATATTTAAAGCGGGTAACAAAGTTAGATTATGCCAAATTTGTGTGTGTGTGTGCAAACTCAATTAAAATATTTAGATATATATCAAATAAGTTTTTTCAAAACAAATTTAGTATTTAAAAGTTAAAAAAAAATTCAAAATTTTAAACCACGTGTTGTTCCCCATTTTTACTATAAATAGTCTAAAATAATAACACTAGTTTAGCTTTTACTATATATAGTTTAAAATAATAACTAACTTATCTAGAATTTTTAAATTAACTCAAAAAAGGTTAAATTTATGAAGCATAAAATCCCAAAGTTTATCCATACTAGGTACTATTATGCATGTGACTGCCATATTTTTTGCTTTAACATTTATATAATTATTCCCTATAAACCAAATGGTAAAGATATATATTTTAAGATAACAAATGCTACTAAACAAATGCAAAATAATTTTATAAAATTTCCAAATCTTCGAGTGAAGCATACATTTGCTACTATATTAATGTTATAAACCTTCACAGTTATTTTGATTATTAGATCCGGATGAAATGAGTTGGAAAAATGTATTTAACAAAGCTGTAATATTATTTTAAAGTCTATGTAATTTTTTCGTTTATTTGTGCCTTAAAATAACAATGAACAAATGATTTAGTATGTAGATATGTTTTGGTTTTCATTTCTTCTTTTAAAAAATTTGTTCCAAAAACATCTTTCTAAAAAAATGCATTATAATTTCGCTGGGGCATTGTGTGGTTTAGAAAATCGCTTTTGAATAAGTTTATTATTAAAATTTTTTAAACTGGCTAGTAAAATGAATAATATTAAAAAGGATTTATCTTTTCAAGTATGACCTAGCATAAATGTAGTATTAATACGTATAATTTATTATAGAATAATAGTGGGTTCTGTTTATAGATTAAAGTTAATAGGATATTTGAATCTTTCTTTGTCAGCATTAATTAGTATTTTGACCTAAAAAAACATTGCATTGTTATTCATGTTTTCTTCTAATTTTAATTTCAATAATAATCTTTCCTCCACCAATGTTTAGATCGAAAAGATAACATCAATACGATAAACATTGAGTTTATAACCCTGAGAAACGTTCTGTTGCAATGTGGAATCAGCATTTTATTCGTTTATGATATTGCGTACTATCATCGTTGTTTCAATTGTATAGTTATTTATCTTTTTTTTTAATCACCGATAAAAAAATTTACAGCGTAAGAACTCATAAGACTAAGACGTACATTACACGTGTATTTTTTAGATCTATGCCAAGTAATAATATAAAATAATATTAGATTATTGATTAGCTGCATTTTGGAATCTTTTTAGTGACTTTAAATGCTTTTCTAGTATTTTTTTGGAAATTTTGGAATTAAATGGTATTTTTTCTTAGATTGTCATTGAAAATAAGACGCCAAATAAAGAATCACGTTCAAATAAAGAATTTTAAACCAATCACAAAGCCTCCGAATAAAATATCACGCTCAAATAAAGAATTTTACACCAATCAGATGCCCGTATTTACTTTGTCGCACTAGTGCGTAAAAGTAACTTTGAAACACGATTTCGTTAAAAGCATCATTTTTGCCACGATTATTGATTTGAAAAGGTTAGTTTTTTTGCACGATATTATAAAAACTCAATTTTTTATCTAGAAGAAAGATACCAACTTTAGAATAAGTTAATCTATGTTTAAAAAAATCAGAATTTTTCAGATATTGTTTTTTGATATTGTTGGGTTTTTAAATATAATTAATATTTAATTATATTTAAAACCTAAATTAATATTTAATTATATTTAAAACCTAAATTAATAGTTAATTATATTTAATTTTTTAAAATTTATTTTAATTAATTTTTTTTATTTAATTTTGCTTTTAAATATACTTAAAAACATGATTGAAAGATTAGGTACTTACAGCTGTACCATATTTGTTAATTAAATTTACCAATCAATATATTACTTCATTTGATTTTCTTAACTTATGAAAAAAAAACATACTCGTGTAATAGGAAGATATGTTTTGATTTTTTTAAAGGAAAATTTAAAGCTGGTTTTAAATGAGATAATAATAATTTTTTGAGATATATGCTGCAGGTTTCCTAAATTTGTGTTTTATTTCAGGAAAGATGAATTTTTTCGAAAATAACGTGTATCCCACACCGTTGAGAAATACCCCGGTTCTACCAATACTTCTGTTATCACTTGCTCAGCAAACGAATGCTCCTAAGACAACCGATACTTTTAAAGATGAGTACGACTTCATCGTAGGTAAAACAACTATTTATTTTACTGTAAAATAGATTTTCACACTTTCCTTTTTTTGGCCTAAAAATCCTAATTTATTCGTTTAAATTTAAGTACATCTACTCTTTCACAGGATTCAAATAAGCATTTCAAAAAGTTTATGGCATTCTAGAAAATATCATTTCTGTCTTAATTCTTTGTTCTAGAATTATATAACTGTAAAAACTATATCCATATAAATTAAACACTCACTCAAGTTCTATAATTCAATCAACCCTAAAATAAAACTGTTTTTTTATATTTATTATTTTCCATTCTTTTGTGTTTATTTATTTTTTCTCACTAGCATTTAAAAGTTACAATTATGATAAAAACATCACTGTCAAAAAGCTTGTGATTTTGATTTATCTAATTTTACAATGTAAAAATCTTTGATACTTTAAAGTTAAACTGTTTTTCTGTTTTTTTTTATTATTTCCCTCTCCTATTTGTTTATTTATTTCTCCTTATTATCACTTAAAAACGATCATTGTGATAAAAACCTCAATGTCAAATAACTTGTGCTTTTTAATAATCTCCGTTAAAAATATACTAAGATTTCAAAATAGGGTCGTCATAAAATCATGAAATTATGGCATATTACACTCTTAAAACAAAAGAGTGAAATTCACTCCTATAGGAGAAGTGCATTTTCGGCACCAGAAAGGAGTGGACATTAACTCAGACTGAGTTAAAACCGCTCGTTTTAAGAGTGTAGGACGCAGATTGTTTTCTTTTATTTCTTTTACCCACTCCGAAAAAGAGTGAAACTCACTCCTATAGGAGAAGTGCATTTTCGGCACGGAAAGGAGTGGAAATTAACTCAGACTGAGTTAAAACTGCTCGTTTGTTTTAAGAGTGTACCTATAAATACTCAAGTATTAATTGTAGGAAATGTTCTTACACCTCACCTGGCATTTACAGAATTACGAAAAAAATTTCAGAGAGCTTTTGTATAAAAAGTACATAAAAAATAGATTTTTAACTTGGGAAGTATAGAGTTTCTGTGGTTTTTCAGGCGGCCATAAGAGAGACACCTAGTGTGACACTTACAAAAAAAGTTTTTTTATTGTATAGTTATATAAACTATGTCTTTTTAAGTACCTTATACCTTTTCAAATAACATGTTTAAATTATAAAAGCGTATCTGAAATAGTTTTTTAACTACCGCCTTCTAAGAGGTGTCGCTCTTAGGTAAGAAAGTTAACAGTTTATTCTTTTAGCATAATCGCCTTAATTTATAAAACGAAAATCTTGTATTACTCCAAGATTTATGGAAAATGGTTCCTTAAGAGAAATCGAAGAAGCAAAGAGTGATAAAAATAATCATGAAGAGTTGGTGTACCTGAGTTCTTGTTTAGGTTTTTTGCTGTCATTGTCGTTCATTTAGCAATCCACTATCATTATTTTTTTTCTCATTCTAACTAATTAGAATTTATATAAAAAATATCTTAATACCATCTATATATTTATCTCGCTGTAATACTGAAATCATTTACTTTAATTTTAAATGCATTTTCCCAAAATTGCTGTTTTAAAATTTGCTGCAGTCATAACTCAGTTGCAAATCATTTGATTTATTAGCTTTTTTTGCTTATTGTGTAAGTGTTTCTCTGTACAATGACTTGTAAAAATTTTAATTAAACGAGAAATGTAATTTTGGTACGCTAAAAACATGCGTTATTAAGTGGAAAACTTAAAAAGTTTTATTTTAAACTCATTTTATTAAATTCCAGCTTTTTTCGCAATCCTAGGTCATTGGATAATCAATTCCTTCTAATTTATGATTTTCTCTCTTGTTTATTTGAACCACTGTGCGCAATCACTGCAGCAGTAGAGTAGGATTTTGTAATGACTTAGGATTTTGCAAATAACTCGCTAAAAATGTTTTTCCAATACAACTTTTAGTATGTTTTCATTAGTTATTCTATAAATATATCCTCGAAAATTAAAAATATTTGATTCATTATTATTTACTTTTAATCACCTAATGTGAAATGTAAGGTAACGAAGATATTGCGATTTGGTCGAAAATCCGAAACAAAGATTTTGTGTTTACTACACGTTATGGAGGGGGCTGATTATAAAAACGTGGTTTTCGAACATAAGTCTATCTTTCAGATTGTTTGTCGGTCTGAAAACACTCTACAGCTTGAACTGAAAGAACTATACTGACTTCAATTTGGCTCACGAGTTCTTAATACAGTCGAATGTCATAATTAGGTTTTTGAGAAAATTGTACATGCCAAAGGGTAGCTGATATAGAACTTTTTAGGTTTTAAAGTTATTGGAATGACTTTTTATGGAATATTGATGCCTTAAAATGTTTTGCTTTAAGAGATAAATAAGAGTCGTGTGGTGTCACACCCTCCTAGTTTTCAATTAGCAAAATCCTCTTAAGGAGGAGACGTTAGGGTTAGGTTGAACTAGCAACGCAGTAACGCTACACGAGGGCTTTTGGCGATGGACGTCGGAATTTAGAACCATAGTTAAGTGATAAGCCGACACCTGAGTTAAAGACTGCATCGTACGCAGAGTTGGAAATGTCAACGTATTTAACGTGCACTCCCTCTTCGTCAACTTTTTGGCTCAATCAACCCAAATTTGGGACCTTTCGCATGCAAGGCAAACGTTTTACCTACTGGCTCCCCAGTCCCCGGGTACATTAGGTGATCCCATTAAAAGAACTTCTTCTATTAGTATTGAGAGAGCCAGGTTTGACTATCATAAAAAATCTGCATAACATTGAGTAGAACCAATATCAAAAACATTGTACACGCTGAACATAACATGAAAATCAAGTGATATACTATTTCAGAACTACTTTGACAAAATATTCCTACATTTAGTTGGCGCCGGTGGTGCCGGTGCCGTGGTTGCCAGTCGTCTATCAGAATATTCCTGATATAATATATCTGTTCAAATCATCATCAGAATATTAATGATATAATAAATCTGTTCAAAACGTCCTGTATCTGTAAGAGCAATGCAGAATCTTATCATGGTGTGATTTCGATTCTATCCGCAGGTACCATCAGAAAAAAGGTACAGTTTTTTTTACACTTGATGGAATATTAGTGTCAATGTATTTCAGTAGCATGCTGCATATATCATTTGCTCCTTTATGGGCTACGCCTTCGTGGTACAGGAATATTTCAGATTTCCCAGTTTTTAGATTTTTTTATTCCAAAACAGTTCACCCAAAGTTGCCTCAAGTAAAAAATATCCTGAACTGGGCATGAAATCAAATGAAAGTGCAACGGTGTCTTCATGTTCCGCACACAACTTTGTGACCTCTTGAAGTTTATTGTAAAATTGCTTGGCTCTCCTTTTGTTTACAGTAAGCTCTGCACGAGCATCCCTTTTAGCTGCATCACCAAGAGAGGAGCTCTTGATTTTTGCATCACATTCTTCACATTTTATGCAGGTATCTACCTGCGGACGTCCAAACCTTAACGAAAAGTTGTCTTGAAAATAATTAAGATAAAACTCATATTTTACATCCAAATCAGGGTACTTTTCTTTAAACAATGAAGGCATTTTTTTACATCAAGGCGGGCATCAAGATAACTGATATCTTTGGTGCCATAGTGTGTAGTCTTTGTTGGGAATGATGAAATATGTTCATGTATTTTTGAACAAACTTCGGCAGAAATTGTGTTCTTCTTGGGATTTTTACCGCGTTTATCATGAGGTGATTTCCCCTTAATCAGGAGATCAGTAAGCCTTCGAACTCTTCCCTCAGTAATGCCGTACAATGAAATAAACGCTTTTTTACATACATTTTTTCCTTTCTCCTCTGTATAGTAAGAAATATTTGAAACTAGCTGCTGTTTCTCTAGGCTGTTCAGAACGAGGCCTGCGGTGCTTAATGGCGTGTTTTTCGATCAGTTGTTGTAAGAAAATATCTTGCTCATCTTTTGATTTGAACTGATTAAAATTAGCAACAAATTCAGATTTTTCATCATCGCTAAAGTTAGTAAAGCATTGTAATTTACACTTACAAGCAGCACATGTTGATCGAGATGAGATGAGATGCCCTTTCCAGTTGATGTGTTCAACCCCACGAACTTTAGATGTTCTAATCACGTTTCTTTGAAACTTCTTTTAATTCCTCCTCCTCTTCTTGGGAGCTGTTACATTATCACTCTCACTGCTTGTGAGACTCACTAACATATTGCTAAAGACTGACAGTAGACGTTGAAAACTAACTTAGAACACGTCAAAACACTTGACTAAACTGACTTCGATACAACCCTCACCTTAAGGTGTTAATCACACGGTGCATGCTCGGCAAGGTACCTGACAAGACTGGTCAGTAAGAGTCGTGTGGTGTCACACCCTCCTAGTTTTCAATTAACAAAATCCTCTTAAGGAGGATACGTTTGGGTTAGGTTGAACTATCAACGCAGTAACGCTACACGAGAGCTTTTGGCGATGGACGTCGGAATTTAGAACCATAGTTAAAGTGACAAGCCGACACCTGAGTTAAAGACTGCACCGTACGCAGAGTCGGAAATTTCAACGTATTTAACGTGCACTCCCTTTTCGTCGACTTTTTGGCTGCACCAACCCAAACTTGGGACCTTTCGCATGCAAGGCAAACGTTTTACCTACTGGCTCCCCAGTCCCCGGTTACATTAGGTGATCCCATTAAAAGAACTTCTTCTATTAGTATTGAGAGAGCCAGCTTTGACTATCATAAAAAATCTGCATAACATTGAGTAGAACCAATATCAAAAACATTGTACACGCTGAACATAACATGAAAATCAAGTGATCTACTATTTCAGAACTACTTTGACAAAATATTCCTACATTTAGTTGGCGCCGGTGGTGCCGGTGCCGTTGTTGCCAGTCGTCTATCAGAGTATTCCTGCGTCAGCATTCTATTGCTGGAAGCTGGGAAGTCCCCACCTTTGTTAAATGATGTCCCATTGCTGTCAAGAAACTTCTGGTTAACAGACATTGACTGGCAGTACAAGACAGTTCCTCAAAAGTATTGTGGAGATGGTCTGGTAAACAAGGTGAGAAAACTTTCAGCTGTAATATTTTGTGCAATAATAATATTTTTGTTAACACTTTAGTTGCCTTAGCTTTTTGTTTCTGCATATCATGTTTTATGAATAGCGTTAGGAAATCCTTTGTTCTCTTCTTCTTTATCACCCCCTAGACCAGGTCAAACCGCGACAATTGTTTCAAAATTTAGTCCTCCTCTCCCATCAACTGCCCCAATGGGGCACCAATGCAAACAAGATGATAGTTAGTTCTTGATTACTTAAGACATCACGCGCAGCGAAATGTTAATCTTCATTTTTTTCATTTTTTGACAGCAAGTGCTTTGGCCGAGTGGCAAAGGTTTAGGTGGATCCAGTCTCCTTAACGGTATGATGTTTGTCAGAGGCAACCACAAGAACTACGACGACTGGGCGAAAGTAGGAGCAATGGGTTGGAACTACTCGGAAGTACTTCCTTACTTTAAAAAAATGGAAGACAATAAAGTTTATAATAATGGTAAATTCAGTTACAAAGTTTTTACTATTTAAAACGACGTTATGTATTATAGTCGTAAGGCTTTGTTTCACGGTTCTGTCCTCGCGGACATCGACAGAATTTACGGCGAATGATTGGTAGGTTGGTGAGGTTATCTTCCAACTAACCAACCATCGTTAAAGCTGCTTTCCTCCTCGCGGCCAGAGAGAGTCAAAAAGACCATAGATGCTTCTAACATTTCTCACGCATAAGAATTAACATTTTATTAATAACTTTTTGTAAGAAGATTGTTCTGCATCATTATAGTTGCCAAAAATTATGAAAATAAAACTTGATATATGTTTAAAGATATCAAAAAGTCTGCTAATAGTTAATTTAGTATTTTATGTGTAAATTTAAGGAACCTTGACAAATTTTAATAGGTTTTGAATACGCTAACTAAACTGATTATGAGAGATTGTCATGGCCATGCAAGCAAGAAAACGGTTTACTATTCTCAAATTTGGCAAAAAAAAAACTTTCATCATAAAAAAAATGATGGTATTTATAATTTTGTATCTTGTAATCGTATTATTATCATGATTTTTTAAACTTAACGAATTTAAACACCCTTGTAAATAGAATATCATGGTGTTGGTGGTCCGGTAACAGTAGTCACACCACGATACGCAGCTGAAGTTAAAGAATCTCTTCTGGAGACATCTAAGTTATTCGGCTATGAAGTAGTTGATTCCAATGGAGCCACACAAACAGGTAATTTGCCACCATTATAATTATTAACTTTTTAACCCTATGGTTCACACTTTTACGATTTGGCAACATCCGCTTTAATCCACTTTAATGACTTTAAAATAGTGTTCATTTTTGGCAACTTAAGCAATTTAGAATGAAAAAATAACTATTTAAAGAAAAAGGATTTTGTGTTGCATACAATTAAAATGACACAATATCCCAAAATTAAATGTATCCTTCTTATCATTTTCAATGCTGAGTCTGTGGCGGTGCCAATTTTTAAAAATTTTAATACTTAAATTGCAGAGCAAAATTATTTTAAAATTTTTTTTTATCTTAATGTATGGGCATCAAATATCTAAATATATTTTTGTAGCAAAAATAAAAATCGTGCATTAGAGAGCAAATAATACACACACACAATAATTTTTATCTATGCATTGCTTAATGCTTACTAACTATTTTAAAGATGCATATTTTATAGTTTGGACATTGATCGGTAAAATGCCTGTTCAAAGTATTTCGGATCTTCACCGCATCATATTTTAAACAATCCCCAAAATAATGAACACATTTTCGATGGAGTTACCAAGAAACTTTTGAAATATTTTTTTCTAACATACTAATTAGTTATTAATTTTATATAAAATGGGCAGTAAACAAACAGATACATTAAAGATGAGGGCAAGAAATAGTTTTCATTTAGTTTTTGAAAGAAAATAACAAAGACGGGTTTTACTGATAAGTACCAGGACCTTTACACTGCGTGTTAAATATTCTCTTTTGAAGAGACCAATAAACACGTAAAAACGCCCGATACTTTTAATTCCCATGTCTAAATTTTATAAATGAATCTTAGGTTACTTTGATCATCAGGCCAATCTCCGCAACGGTCAACGATGCAGCACAGCAAAAGCGTACCTGGTGCCCGCTGAAGATCGTGAAAACTTGGATATTGTAACACATGCTTTTGTTAAAAAGGTATAGGAGATATTTAACTTCTTTTTGTTTAAACTTGCACTTAACGCACTTTGTCCTGATTTAGGACTGTAGAGGCATTTTTTATTAAATTAAATTTTGACTAGACTAGATTAATCTATCTGAATAGGCTAGACTATTTGACTTTGACTAGACAATACTCTAATTTAGACTAGACTATCTGACTATGACTAGATAATACTAATTGGATTAGACTAGTGTATTATATTAACAATCAATGTACAGTAACAGTTTCTTTAAAACGTAACTATACAAAAGTATTCTTTATGATGGTGCTAAATATTTCCAAATATTTGGGTCGATTTCAATAATTAAACTGAGTTGCGATAAGAATTTTTGGCCAGTAACATGTTATTGTCTTAAATTTTGGACTTCATTATATAAAAGAAAAAAAACACATTTTTTTTTTAATTGGGGGATGATTAAAATTTTTTAGCTTTGTGGTTTTAGATTATTAACCTAACCATAATTGCCATTTTTGTTACAACTATATTTTGGACTTATTAGTCACAGGTATTTTCGTCACTTAATTTGTGGCATATATTTCTTTATTTATAATTTTTCTTAATTTTTATTTTAATATGTGTTTAAAAATTGCTGTTTATCCCTTTTCTTCAGGTTGTCATTGAGAACCATCAAGCAGTTGGGGTGGAATTCGACCACGGTGGGGCCTCGCACACCGTGAAAGCCACGCGAGAGGTCATCATATCCGCAGGGGCAGTCAACAGCGCCCAACTTCTTATGCTGTCTGGGATAGGACCGAAGGAATACCTCCAGAAACTGAATGTGAGGAAGTACACAATTTGTATTTTTTTTATGTCACCAAGATCAATGAGTGTAACGTTATATGAATTCTAGAGTAATCTGTCTAAACTCCAACTATGAGAGGAAG
Source organism: Oedothorax gibbosus (assembly GCA_019343175.1). Classification (NCBI taxonomy): domain Eukaryota; kingdom Metazoa; phylum Arthropoda; class Arachnida; order Araneae; family Linyphiidae; genus Oedothorax; species Oedothorax gibbosus. Next base: position 9,910 of record JAFNEN010001044.1, on the reverse strand, counting down.
TTACACAAAACGTCATGCAACTTTCCACAGACTGCATGACATCTGGGATAGGACTGAAGGAACACCTCCAGAAAATTAATGTTAGAAAGAGTACCATATAATCTTATAGCTGAATACCACAGACGAAATACTGTCATGCACTTTTTTCCAGGTGGTTCGGAAAGGTGGGTTTAGGAAAAGTTCACTTTAAATATACCAATACCAGGATGAATGATTTGAACAGATGTTTGTTTCCATACATACTCCTTAAAACTGGTAGTTTGGACTCCTCCGCAAAACAGGCACTGACAGCTGCAGGATTTAGGAAATGTACAATTCTGCTACAAAATTTCAAAAACCCGATAGAAATATTCATATTTGGAACAAAAAGCTGTATATTTTCTATTGTTTTATTCAAAAGTGAATGCGGAATGGTATCTATGAAAAGAAAATTCTTTTACTTTAAGTATATTTCATATAAGATGCGTAACTAGCTGGATAGTAAAGTGGTACATAAAACACCTTTCTTTCAGATTAAAGTTGTAGAAGATTTGCCAGTAGGTGATAACTTCCAAGATCACCCTGCGACACCTATACCAATTGCAGTGGATTCAAGCGTTAAAACGATATCACAAAAAGCGGGAAGTCCAAGAGCGTTTCTTAATTATCTTCACGACAGATCAGGTAACATTTAAAATTGTTTAGAATAGTAATATGGATTTTTCCATTAATCTCCGTTTGGTTTTTTTCTATATTCATATAACAGAACTTATATGAATATAGAAATACTCGTATTATTATCAGTTACATTACTTATTTTGAAAATTCATTTTGAAGTATCATTTTGGAAGATTGAGGCATTAGTTATATCGATGTGATAGACGTGAAATCACATGGCAGAGTATAGAATTTATCAATAATGATTTTTGAAAATGAGACGATCTTGTGTTGGCATCACCTTGGTTTGATAATTTTAAGAGCGCGCGATAGCGCGTCACTGCTGTAGTGTAAAAATTAAGACGTTGAAGTCAGTTGAGACTTTGGAAGAATAAAATTGGTTTACAAATAAACCGTTACGACTGTCTTAAAAATTTTTAATTTCTAATAATGCAATCCACTCATCAAAATAATTTTGCAACTCGAAGGCGAAATCGTGAGGTTTGGTGTTGAATAAATTTTTGATGAAATTTTTCAGAACCAAGTATGAACCTTTTTAGTAACAATTTCTTCACATGCTCGTACTCGTTAGCCTTTTCTTCTGATTATCTCGCTATTATTTGCGTTATTTCGTACGGGAGTAAGCCCAGTAGATGCGAAACCCAATCTTCCTCCGGAAGAACATGGACTGATATGCCTCACAATAGCTTAGACAAAAGTGGGAAACGAATTGCATATCGACGAAGCACCATTCCGCAAATTGCAACTTAATCTGGATAAACGAATCACTCTGAATGCAGTCGAAACTACGGTGCTACAACTTCTAAACGGGTACAGACAGGTCGTTGTACAATGGTACAATGCGTTTCGCTTAATTTACAAGAACTTGGTTGCACAGATTTGACTACAATGGAAATTAAGGAAATAGAGGGCAGCAAACCAGTGTCCATGACCCTATAAAACAAATGCTGAAGAACGATCGATAATAAAGCAAATAGTGAAGGAATGAAAAGACAACGGAATTGTCTCTGAAACTAGGTCACCGTACGCCAGTCCAGTGATGGTTGTTAAGAAGAAAACAGGTGCGCATCGTTTGGTAGTCGATTACAGGAAGCTTAATGCTCAGACGGTGAAAGACAAGTATCCATTGATAAGGATAGATGATTTACTAGAGTAACTAAATAATTGTAATATATTTTCAACGTTAGATTTGGCGCATGGATATCTACAAATTCCCTTAAGTGAAGACGCAAAGAAAAAGGCTTCTTTCATAACTCTCGATGAAACTGGGCAATTTAATAGAATGATATTTGGACTAACTAATGCTCCCTCAGAATTCCACCGCATGATGCATTTAGCACTAAGATCTGTTAAATAAGACAGTGTTGTGTTTCCTGGACAATATTCTCATACCAGCCATGGACAGAGATGATAGGTGTAATCACACGGTGCATGCTCGGCAAGGTACCTGACAAGACTGGTCACGCGATCTAGCGGTGGGTGCAGAAAAAACGTCAGTCACTGACTCATGTTATTTCTGCACTTAACACTCGAAACAAACGTCATGTATTTACGGAACTACTCAACAGACTAACGTAGATTTTGCACCCAACACGCATCTTGCCTTTCTACGCTTATTTTCATTGCAAACGAGTTTTCGGATTTTTTTTTTACTGAAGTGGTTTCTGCACTCACCGATTCAATTTGATTCAAGAATACAAATTTGAGGTAAAGTTCAAACCTGGAATAAAAATGGCATGAGGTTTCATGATTTGAAGAGACACTTCTCTGTTGACAAAACAATGGCAAAAATTAAATAACTTTACTGGTTTCCATCGTTGAAGATGTATATCAAACAACATATATCCATGTGTTTCGAATGCGTAGTAAACAAAGCACCATGTGGAAAGCAACAAGGACTTTTACATCCTATCAAAGCAGGAAAACGACCTTTTGCTGTAGTGCATTTTGACCACTTGGGACTATTCAAAAGGAGATGTTCATTTACTTGTTTCAGTCAATAACTTTACACGGTTTGTTAGACTCTATACAACTAAAAGTACTTCAGTGAGACTTGTTCTGAAATTTCTAGCTGAATTTGTTGATAAATTTTTACTCCCAGAAAGAATTATCAGCGACAGAGGCTCATGTTATACATCACATGCGTTTGAAAAGTGTTGGAAGTTGAGACATCCCGGATCCTCAAGAGGATGTAAGACTTTCTCCTTGTAATCGCATTTTCGTTATTAGAGATCACATAGGTTATGGGAACGACACTGTTCCCACGGCGCCTTCTCCGAAGACCATCCCTCGTACCCGTAAGGTGCATTACCACACTGTCCTACTTCCTTGTATCTAACCATATATATAGTGTCCAACCCATTGTAACAAGAGCTATCTCTGAATAAAACTACACCGTTACTAACCGATCCATCGGACTCATGTCGTTATTCCAACAAAGAGTACCGCAGAGAAAATAGAATCAAGCAGACGTTGACTTCTACGCAGCGACCACAGGGAAATGAAATGGTGGAGAGAGTTAATAATCTTGTACTATCAGTTATAAGAACAAGTATGACTGATCCTGAGCACAAAGATTGGGAAAAAAAAAAGATCAAGAAATGTGAACGTGACTTAAACAATTTGGTAAATAACACAACAGATAAAACACCCTTTCAAATGTCACATGGATACAGCCCAAGATTCAGTGGAGAAGGATTATTAAGAATGCTTGCAGACGAGGATGCAGATGCTGATAAATGGGAAGACCCTGAAAAGATTCAATCCGAAGCAAGAAACACAATAGAAGAAAATCAAGCAAAAACCAAGAAGTACTATGATAAAGAAAATCCAAGCACATGGTTTTCGATAAAGGGGAAATAGTCGTGGTTAAACGAACACTAAAATCAACTGTAGAACCAACTAAAACTCACCCTAAGTATCGTGGGCCCTTAGTTGTGACGAAAATTCTACCTAACGACACGTACAGAATTGCATAGCTTGAGCCTAAGGAAAAGGATCGTTTCTGCTGTACCACCGCACATGTTAGCCAGTTGAAGGCTTGGCGATGTGAGAATGAAGACGAAGAAGTAGAAGACGAAGTTTTGAACTGTTCATCAAGGAGAAATCCTAAACGTAGCGTAAAAGGTCCTGCTCATTACTTGGACTAGACAGAGACAAACTGAAATAACAAAAAAAAACTATCAGTATTGTATCATCGAGGACGATGTATATGTAGGATGGCCGAACGTTGGCATCACTTTGGTTTGATAATTTTAAGAGCGTGCGATAGCGCGTCACTGTTGTAGTTTAAAAATTAAGACGTTGAAGTCAGTTGAGACTTTGGAAGAATAAGTTGGTTTTAAAATAAACCTTTACGACTGTATTTGAATGTTTTACTTGCGAAAGCTTTTACTATACAAATTATACGATTCTACACTTGCTACGTTTTTTTAAAATGTAATGCTCAGCTACAGCTTTGTACATGCTCATACAATCTAAAATGAAAGCAAGGTGCACCACATATGATGATTAACATTAGTTAACAGTTGATGATGAGTGGAGGACATCTTATTTGTGGAGGCTCCTAGGAGGATGAAATGAACAGGAGTTGTCATGTGGCCTCGGCATGAAGCGAAAAAGCTTTCCTCTCTCCCTTTCAGTCGGGCATGCGCAGTTCGTGGCAGCCATGTTGTTTAACGCAAAACATTGCGATTTCTGGATTGTCAACTCTCTTGTCTGTGGTCAACTCTATGGGCTTGTATTATTTTGAGGTAAGCGAATCAATTTAAGTAGTTTTTCGTTATTCTCACATTACTTAAAATTTTAAAAAAAAAACGTATTTGTTTTTGTAAATATGAGTTGTTTAAATCATAAAATGTATTATTGTTGCTGGTGTTGGACTGATATAATCGTCAGATAGACCGATACAAATAGATGTGTCCCTTTTCAACTATTTAAATGAAATGTTAACACTTAATTTTTTAAATGGTTGATAGTGATTAATTCGAAAATTGGTATTTATGTGTTTGAATTGAAATTAGTATGCTAATTTTATTGCTTAAAAGATGTAACGTGATTTCGTGTGGAAGATGTAACGTGTAAGAGCTTTCAATATTGTTTTAGGTTATAAACCATTCTAAAAAAAAATTATGCATTTCTGTCCGAAAGTTTATTATTGTAAATTTAATTTGAACGTTGAATATAATATAGACATCAATTATCCACATACTTATAGCAAAGAAAATACGAAAACCGAAAATAAAAACTGAATTTAATTTTTTGTGTGCATATATTAGTGATTATTGGCACCAAATGTCAAATCCATTATCAATTGTTTTTTTAATAAAAAAAGTAAATCAATAACCTAATTAGATTATTAAATGAAGAGCTCAAGTGCAAAACAAGTTAAATAACTTTTTGGAAAAAATTGAGTTGGTTAGCTTTTCATATAGGCATTTTCATATAGGCTTATAATGTGAAATAGAAGTAAAATTTTCTCTCTTAATAGTATACTTAAATCTATTTTATTCATTACATATCTAACATTCTATAACATATCTAATAAAAATGTTAGATATATGCAAAACAATTATATTTATGTTCCATTTAATTAGTATACATTTAAAATCTATTTATTAAATAGATTTAGTGAACTTCAATTATATACATTCTGTTAATTTTTTTTACATTTTAAAAGTGCATAATAAGTCTTTGAATTAAATAAATCAAACTATTATCGATCTAGTATAGATTTAAAATCTGATAATTAAATTTATTTATATAACTTCACGGAAAAAAAAAAGGTATGTAACCGTTACCAAATATATTTGGTGATCAGTATTTACTTGCGGTTACCAAATTATGTTCGCGGTTAACAAAAACATTTGCTACTCCCTAGCAAAATCCTTTGCTCAAAATCTAGACCGCTCCGATTGGCTGGCAGCTTGGAATCCTGGTTGTTTGGCGGCAATAAACAACATTTACAATCGCGAACGCAGGGTGTGCGAATTTACTAAAAGCTTGGGGATTTTCGGATCATACAAAAGTTTCAAGGTAAGACATAATTTATTGTGTTTTATAATGTGTATATTTAGGTAAAATACTGAAATGTGTAGCTTATATTAGCTAAATATATTTTTAACTTTTCTAATTTTAAGTTAGTCACATCAGATTAATATGCTCTGTACACTACTTTCCAAGTGCTTCGAAACGTAAGATGTTTCTTATTTTCAGATTTCCATTTTCATAATCATTTGTTATATTTATAGTTTGCTATTGAATGTTTTATCTCAATATATCTATTTTTAAATATATTATTATAGTTATATATATTTTTAATACGCCATTAGGTTTAAAGTCGGCGTGTCTCGTATTTTTTCCTTTTGTTCGGTTACTTCCGCATACTGCCAACTACTACGGATTGTCCGTAGTTTCTACGGACGAGGGTATCAAACTACGGAGTTACGGAAACACAGTCAAAACTACGGATAAGCTTTGATCAAAAATACAATTTATTTTGGAGATTTGTTTCGCCTTGGTATTAGTAATTTTTTAGCATTTAATGAATCAATCGTTTGTCGGCCTAGAAAAACAAGGCTGATGATTTTAATGGGATTTTTAAAAAAAATCTAAACGATGTATATTTCATTTGCGGAAATAAAATGCCTAATGCGGATCAAAGTATTTTTCTTATTCGTGCGGAAAGTAAACCTACCCACGACGACTTGTAACATTTGCTAAGTAGCCGCGTAATCGCAGAAGGTTAGTGTTCTTTTTATAGTTCTAGTTATGATGAGATCGGATTTGTCAACTAGCCTCAGCGCCCAGTAATAATTGCTCGTTAGAAGCGTAATCGCAGAAGGTTAGTGTTCTTTTTAGTTCTACTTGTGATCAGATTTGTCAACCAGCCGCTTCGCCTAGTAATATTTGCTAGTTACAGTAGTAAACGTAATCGCAGTAGGATCTCGTTTTTTTTTTTTTTTTAAAGTTTTCCCTCTGAAAAAAATCGCTTAACCAAACCACAACTCCTCGCAATATTTACTGGTTCGCAGCGTAATCGTCGTATGATCAGGGTTTCGTTTCTTTTTTAGTTCAGGATAGATCAGTCAACCAAATTTTAGGTACTTTGTTACTTTAAAAAATTACGATCCGCTGCGCCAAGGCCCGCTACTTTGGAATTTTTTTTGTTGCTGAGTGAATTTCATTGTGTTTTTAATTGAAACTAAAGAAGTTTTTAAATTCGGAAAGGTTTGCGGTGAAATCGTATTTTTTGTTTGATTTCCCACAAAATGACCGACTTTGGTATTTGATTTTTTCTCCATCGATCGGCCGATTGAAAATAAGAATAACCGGCAATCGAAATTTTTGAGTGATTTGGAAATAATCGCAATATAATTGGTAAATAACAATCGCCCCCCCCCCCCCCCCGCCAAAGAGACTACGGACATGCTTCTAAGGAATGTTGGCAGGTATGCAGTTCCGTTTAAAAATTTTAAGAACTTATTTGTTTAATTTATGTATTATTCTACTCTTTATATATTTCTCTGTCAGTAATATTTGGCATTTGAAAATTCCAATATATTAAATCCTTTAATGTATAATTTTAGTTCTTTTAAATTTTATATTGCCAGGGTTGAAAAAATAGTCAGACTACAATTTAATTTTAATATGAATTTCCTAAACAAAAACATTTTCGCTTGTGTTGGAATTCAACGATTTTGTTACTCTTACGAAATTTAATTTTTGTAAATTGTACTAAATTATTGCATAAAAATAGTCAATTTACCTATAATTTGACAAAAGCAATTTTTTGTTTTATTTAAACTTAATTATTATATACTTCAGTTTTTAAGATGCTTTTGGTGATTATATTTTTGAACAGCTTTATTATTTTTTTTATATTAAAAATGTTCGTAGAGTTTACGAAAGATAACAATGAATCAAGATTAAAATTATATTTAATTTTTACATTGTATATTATGAAATCGAAACTGATTTTGTTGTTGTTTTGCTTTTAGATGAATATGTGGATGAAGAGTCTCTTAAGTCCTTAACGCCTGATTTATGTGCTGAATTGGTACCGAGGTCAATATTTCAGGTCAAATGTCTAATTTAAAAAAAATGTATTTTTTTATGTAAGACATTTCTTTTAGTATCTTTGTTTTTATATCTTTGAAATAAATACTTTTTTGGACTTTTGACTTTTGTTTTAATATTTTTGTCCTTTAGTATCTTTATTATGTCTGAAATAAATACTCTTTTTGAACTTTCTGGGTTTTTGTTTTAGTTTTTCCAGAGCTAATGAGTGACTGATATTATAGTAAAAGATATATTTTAAAGTTCATATTTAAAAAATTAAATTTTTCATATGTTGCCCTTCAATTTAAAACTAACTTCATATAGTTTCACTAGTTTTTACTGAGTCATGGATGCTATTTTGGGTAAGTATCGTCACCAGCTTAATAAACTCAATCGAAACAAAATAGGAAGCCAGTTTTATGATGCTTTATTTTTAAAATAGGCAAAACCTAAATTTAGTTTAAATAGCTACTTTTACAATTTTTGCTGCTGGTACCAAAAAATTGTCCATTTTTAAAATTGATTGCTTAAAAACCAGAAATGAAGTAATTCAAATTGGAGGGAAAACACAGCTTTAAATTACTTTAAAAACAATATATAGTTCAGTTAGACTTAGTCATAATATTTATAGGCACCTTTGAGCCCAACACACTAGGCAGTCATGAGTAGGCTAACACTGCCTAGTGTGTTGGGCTGGAAGGTACCTATAGATATTACGACGGATGTCCAACTAGACTACACCTTGTTTTTAAGGTAATTTAAAGCTCTGTTTTAACATCCATTTTAATTACTTCATTACGGGTCTTTAAGCAATCTATTTTAATGTGGCCCGTTTGATTAAATATTTGGTAATCTATAACAAATACTTTTAATTCGTTTGGTTCTGTATAGTAAATAATTGGTACTTGACAACAAATATTTGGTAGAATATAACATGCGTTAAAATCGTTTGGTAAATCTCACGAAATATTTGGTACTAGATAAAAAATATTTTTTAACATAACCAATTATTTTAATTGGTTTTGGTAATTTTTACCAAATATTTGGTATTCGATAATAAATATTTGGTAATATATACCTAATACTTTTAGTTCATTTGGTAAATTCGACCAGATTTTTGGTCCTTGAAAACAAATGTTTGGTAATTAATAGCAAGTATACTTTTCTCGTTTGGTACGGTTTACTAAATATTTAGTAACGAAAACCAAATATATTGTGATAGTTACCAAATTTATTTAGTATTAGCTACAAAATTACATAGTAGCTGGTACCAAATTTTCGTTACCAAATCATTTGGTAACGTGTACAAAATACCTACTTAACTCATATACGACCAAATAATTTGGTACTGGTTACTCAAATTAGGTAATGGTTACTAAATTTTTTTTTCAGTGAATTCAATTATAAACATTCTATCATAGAATGTTTTATTTTTTTAAAAAAAGAAGATATCTTTATTATATCTTAATCTATTTTGTTCATAAAAATAGTGACAAATATTATATAGAAACCTGATAATTAAATCTATTTATGTAACTTTAATTGTAAACATTCTATTAAATGTATTTTTGATTAAAAATGTTGGTTTCCTATTTTATTCATAAAAATAGCAACAAGTATTATTGATTTAGTAGCATTAGTATCAAAGTAATTAATTGCAAATTAGTAAACAAATACTTAATATATTAGCTACATTAAAATTAACAAGTAGAGACATCAAAAATAGTAATCAAATCAGTTTTAAGCAGTTATTGGTTATCCTTAATTAAAATTGTTTAATAAAAAGAATTTATATATGCAAGTTTATAGGAATCAATTAAATATAATAATCAGATTAATACATTTTGCATTCAAATGCAACTTAAATAAAAATTCTGTTATATGTTCGTTAAAAAAGCTGTTCTATTAAAAATATTAAACGTTTAATGATGAATAGTCAATTTTTAATATTTGATAAAAGATTTTAAAAAATCCCAAATTGAAACAAACTAATTTTAGGATTTCCAGTGGAACCAATTTTAATATCGCCGAATTTTAAGTGATTATTTGTTATTGTATTTTAAATAATGCATATATATCTACTGAGCGTATTAGAAATATACATTTGTGTATTTGTTTTCCGTAATGTGATCAAATTTTTTTATTTAAAAGAAGAATCGTAAATTTTCCAATAGAAGACTATATGAACAATAGG